>JAZHYW010053464.1:0-37919 GCA_037355805.1 Ixodes ricinus
TATGCATGACTATTAAAAAAAAACGCTGCTTCTGGACCCCTCTATAAAAATAATATTAAAAAATAATAAAAAAACGAATGCATCAATTAGCACAGTTACTTCATATAATGAAAAAAAAATGAATGCATCAGTTACTAATGAATACATTCATTCACCGACACTTTTTGTTAATATCCCAGACTGTCGGGGTCTTTCGAGTTGCAACACGGCTGGGAATGTCGCGCGCGTCCGCACATATTTACTAACAACACTCCGAAGCAAAAGGATACCCGCACGAATGACACAAAAAGGTAAACAATCAGCCGCGATCAATCTAGCCCGAGTGTTTGCGGCTGCCGCTTTCGAGGTACTACATCGGCAAGGCTCGAGACAGCCGCGTTTGTCCGAGACGAGCAATTTCGTGCCTTTCGTTTTCCGTGTTTCCCGAGACGCGGCCAGCGATATACAGGCGTCCTCGAGATGCGCACGGCAGGCTCGACGTGGGCGTGACGGTGCACCGTCTGGGCTCCTCCGCGCGTACTTCCCTGCTGTCCCACTTGCGGAGGAGCAACAAGAGCGATATGGTGCTCGCGCGCGTATACCCTCGTTCACCGCCCACTCTAAGCGATGAGCGTCAATTAAAGATGGCTGCCCCCTTCGGAGGCGTCTGCCGAGGCAATTCGCGATAGCTGCGCCGCCGCAAATTTATCGGGGTACAACGGGAAAAAAAACAAGGCCTCCGAAGCCCCCATATATATGTCTGTCTTCTTTTCTGTATACGGATTGTGTTTGGGACGAAGGGCGGGGGCAGCGAACGAGCCAACTTTTAGAAAATCAAAAGATAAACAAAGAAACTGTATGTTCTCAACGTCTCAGCGACGCCGCCCTGAAGTTAACCGAATTCATCGGCAATAGAGAGTTCCGATAACTTCGTTAACGGTACCCGATAACGATACGATGCATCCGCGAAGGCGTCGGAGGAATATCGGCTGTCCTTATCGGAGGTGTCGCAACGATCTACTAGAACTCTCTAATAATAATGGGCCATTTTCCAGTAAAAAAAAAACGTCCGCATCAGAGGTTTTTTTTTTTCTTCGATTTACAAAATGAAGGGCAGTTTAACTTAATTCCGCCCGTCAGAAAACATTGGCATCGTGCTCTTGTTCTTTCTCCACCTACCTCAAAGATAGGTGCAGAGATATGTTTGCCGACCGGAACTTTGCCATGCAAAAATGGCGACAGCGGGAAGCAAGGCCAAGAGAGGGCGTTTACAAAAGACGCAACAATTTACTGTAAAAAAAATATATATATATATATATATATATATATATATTGTTTTTAAAACTTTTACACTGCCTTAATTTTTTCTTTTTTCTTTTTTTTTGCGTTTACAATTTGCGCGTTGGACAAAGGGTGAGGGCCGCGAACAAATACAGTTTTTGACGAGAAGACGATGCTTCCAGCGGCGAATGTTCGAAGCGTTTTTTGCTTGTTTATTATTTTCTACGTCACCTACCGGAGGTCAGCGCCAGTCAGGATTGGACACGAGTGGGACGTCAGCGTTCGGCTGGGACTCGGCTCCAATAAGTGAGGACACGAGTGCCAGCCGAATGCTGACGCGGCACTCGTGTGCAATGAGTGCCTGGCGCTGGGCTCCGATAGGTGACGTGGAGGCTTCAGCAGTGCGTCCTTTGTTACCGAGGAGGTGCTGAGCCTTCCCAGATTCGGTTTCCTGGATCGCGCGATGAGAACAAATGTTTTAAGGATGACGTTTCACTTTGCGACCCATATAGGAAGCGGAACAAAGGTGCCCGCCAATGTGCCTGCTCCCCGGCTTCCATTAAAAAAAAGATGCTAAAATGAGCATTTTGGTGGCAGACTGCGCGGGCACGCAAAGACTTCTTCCGCTTAATGTTTAGTGCGTTGGATAGACGCTGGCTGTTAAAGGGACCTGGAAATGATTTTTCAACTTCTTCCTCCTTAGGTTTAACCCTCAACTCAAAAGCGAAATGAGAAATCACGTGGTCGGGACGTGCTCGGGCACCGGATTCGACGACTCCAAGCTTCCGCCGTGCTTTTTTTAAGCACACCATGGAACTTGTCATTCTCAAGTGATGATAAGTGCCGTCACGGTACTCATTGGCCACGAACGCGAATCCAAATGTTCGTCGACGGATGGATCGTTGACGAGCGCATACGTCCGGATGACGGAGTGCTCGTGCCCACTGCGCGAGCTGAGGTAGGCTGACGTGCTTGTACACCGCGGATTGCATCACTGGAAAAAGACAGAGATTTTGAAAGAAAGGAGGTACCAAATAGTCCGCTATATTTTCAACTTTTTTTTTTACTGAAAAGTAGGCTTTTGGTTTTGTTTTTTCGCGCACTACTCATTTTTTTGTATTTCTTTCTTTTTTGCTTACTGGACGATATGCGATTAGTAAAGTCTCAGTTTATCTCAGCCCAAAACTCATTTCATGGTTCCTTTCATTAAAAACACTGGTTAGGTGGCGCAAGCCACTGCCCATATTCAGGGGTTTCAGGCCGTATATTCATCCATCCATCCATCCATCCATTTCAACCCCTGGATGTCCAAGTAAGTTTGCAGCCAGGAGGTACAGTCTCGGACAACTTGAAAATCAGCAGAACCCATCCTTTGGGAATGATTATCTACGTTAATGCGAATAGCATCAAACGGTGCGGAGTTATGCGCGTTCGTCAGGTGGCCGGCACACTCTAGATACGCCAGCCCACTCTTGAGGCGATTCTAAATTTGTTGACACTTTCACAGCCCTGCGCACGATCTCCGCAGCCCAGCACGTGCGTTTGTGTCACTTAGGAAGGCGAGCAAAGCACGCGCCATACGCACAAACACTCAAAATGGTACCGACCAGACTTTCTGGCGTCTCAGCTAGTCTCAACCAACGGTACTCTAAACGGTTGTTTATATCGTTACCATAGGACGCGCTTTACAGCGCTGTCACAGCTACCGGTGCGCGCGCGTTCCATGCACGAGGGCTCATTCCGCTCTCGTGAGGCTGAGCACGGCCGCTACATCACCCTCTCCTGAGCGCGGGAGAGGGTGAGCTAGCGGCCGTGCTCAGCCTCACGAGAGCGGAATGAGCCCTCGTGCATGGAACGCGCGCGCACCGGTAGCTGTGACAGCGCTGTAAAGCGCGTCCTATGGTAAAGATATAAACAACCGTTTAAGTGCGTTGAATGACTGCCTTCATAGCTCTGTGGTTAGCGCGTCTGCCTGCTGATCAAAGGGTCAACGGTTCGAATCCCAGCCGGCGCCGGTCTTTTTTATTTATTTATCGACCCGCGGCGTAAGAGGTTAGATAGCCAGATAGATAGATACATAGATAGACGAAAAGTGCGTGAAGTATCCAAAGAATGCCATTCGCATTAAAAGCCCAGGCAGGTGTGTGGCTCCGAAGACCTCCAGCGCTATTTGACGGAAGACAACTGAGTTATCATCCAGGCTGTTGTGGGAGCGGGTGGCATTACCGAAATGTATCTCGTTCACACCCTACAGGGTGTTCCCCGGCACAAGCTGACGATTTGCAACGTGCATTCCACATCATCAAGATTGCCGGACTTAGCAGCCTATATAATATATAAGTGTGATCTTGTTCTCAGCCTGCCCAGTCAGCAGGGCACTCAAATATGGTGCACAGTGAATACCCCTCATAGCCTCGATGACAACTCAGCTGTCTTCCGTTAACTAGCACTGGAGGTCATCAGAGCTACACGCTCGCCAAGGGTTTGTTATATCGTCCGTGACTGCACAATAATTAAAAAGCGAGAAAATCGTAGAACTTCGCACAGTCAGAGGCTTGTGCGCAAGAACCTAGCCTTTTATTATATACTACTAATTGTGTGAATGTGTTCTTAGACTGCATGCATAACAAGCGTATTGACGCCAATGCCAGCTGTGTATGGGACCGGTTTTTGAACTAGCAGCAGGGGCGGATCCAGAACTCCGTTTTGGGGGTGCGGAATATTTGTAAGGATACTATTCTCCCATTCTTTCTTGTCCACCGGCGGGTCCACCCATGTCAAATTGCCCTCCGAGAAAGGGAGGGGGGAGGGGGGGGTCGACTTCGTTTCGGGGGGGGGGGGGCTGCCCCCGTCGCCCCCCCCTTGGATCCGCCACTGCCTAGCAGATTTGTGTTTGTGTGCATGTTTATACAGCTTGAAGTTAGTCTGCCACAACGGGCGACTCGTCTCTCAGATGTAAATGAGCGATTTAGCCAGTGGACTAGAACCGTTAGCCTGGTGTCTTTAACGTGTACCACGCAGTAGTGATACACGGCCGCATGCCGGTACGATGCACATACACATCGAAACGGGCAGGGGTGGGGATTAAACCTGCAGGATCTCTGGGTTCTGTAGCGCGAGCTTTCGCTCCACGTGTTCCGAGCTGGTGGGCGCTAAAGTCACTGGATCCCGGGAAAATAGCGCCATTACCTTTACTGTCTGCTAGCCGAACATAAACAAATACTAACATACAGACAACGAAAACCTCGCAAGGTGATTAGCTAATTGGTCTCCGTTGCTATGGCAACCGCCATTTCGGCCGCTTCAAATCTTTGAAGCTTCGAGAGGGTCGTTTTAATTCAGTCGCACCAAGATCACCAAGGAGCATCATCGTACTGAAGGCGTTCCTCGCCAGTATAGGCACCTTTGGCGCTGAGTATGCAATCATATTATCAATCATGCCATCTCTACCGATCTCTTACAAGTATATTGTTTTTCTTGCGTATTTCAAGACAGGAAAATTATTTTTCATAGTGAACAAAAGGTAAGGGCGCAAACGAGGCTGGTGGTGGTTAAACATTTCGAAAAAAAAAAAACCCGAGACTGGGACAATAAGGGACGGACAAACACAAAGTCTCATACACAGCTGAATTTTATTTGACAACGAAAGGTGCTTTTATAGGCGTTTATAGGTCTTTTGAACTGTGTAGGATTTGGCGCCTATAAAAGCACCTTTCGTTGTCAAATAAAATTCAGCTGTGTTTGAGACTTTGTGTTTGTCCGTCCCTTATTGTCCCAGTCTCGGGGTTTTTTCGAAATATTTTTCACAGCCTTCAAGCAGCGACACCGCACGCGGTGGTGATACGAGGATGTACGCTGGTTTCACCGGTGGATAGCAAAATTTCGGTATACAGGAAACGTATCTATAAAGCTACCAGTCACCAGCGAATTTATATCGGCTCACCAAGAATGGCGACCATACGGGGAGCTTGGCGCGACTTTCCCACGATCCAGTAACTTTAGTGTGCGCTAGCCCACTCGGCCACCGATCCTACCTTGCACTCAGCAGAGTGACAGCGCGGAGAGCGCACAGAGGGAGTATTCACTGACCGCCATAACTGTACGCGTCGCGGCCGACCGCGTGCTAGTAGCGAGATTCCACCAGGTCCAATGCATTATGAGAATCGTTGTCATTCGCTGTCGATAAGCGTACCGTTACCCACAGCTAGCTCAATGACCACAGATGATATGTCTGACGTCGTGCTTTGATCCTCGGTGAACTCTGATCGTCAGTGTCGCTGCGGATGGGGAGTCCTCATCGTTATTAATCCCTCGACACATTAAAGCAAGGCCTAGGCTAAAAAAAGAAGAAAAAGAGATCGTTTGCGTGACTGACGAAGCGTCACACTTGGAAGCACCGTTGATGCCGACGAGAGAAGACGGACACGTCGCGCAAAGTGCCGCGGCGATGTCAGCCCCGTCTCGGCTCAGTCGAGGTCGTCCCGTATAGACCCTGATATGCATTTCTTTTTCCTTTGTATATTTTTTTCTACGCTAACCATCGACGCGTGTTCCACTCAGTGATCCGGCTTTCGGGCCTGTAGTCCTCCGCGCGTGGCCCGCTCGGAGTCCCACTGACCTTGGCGGGGACCTCTCCGCCCATCGTTGCTTGTTCGGCACGCCGCCGCTGGCCACTGACCCCATCTAGCCCAGGACGGGCGATGCTGCACGGCCACTGCATGCGGTATATGGTGCCGGCCAAAATCGCCGCCTCGCTTCTTTCGGGGTCGCCGGGAACGGTCGATACCCAGCCACGGCGACCCCTCTCAGCAACGAGGGGACGCCGGCGCTTTGCCCTTGTTCGGGGCTTCGGCCTCACGCCTTCCCTTCGAAGGCTTTATGGCCCGCCAAACAATTGACTTCTTTTGCTGGTTGTTCTCCTTGGAGTCGAGGCACGCGTCGTTCGTGGCACTCGGAGCGATTCGTCGACCCACGTTATTGGAGGAATGGGCTTCGGAAAGGAAAGTACAAAACTTTACGCGCTTACGCAACGCCTCCAAGGTGATAAGGCCGTTAGAGTCGGGTCGCCTACGTCACCGGCTGGAGGCCAACCTACACCACCTGGCATAATGAGGGCCTCCGAACAGCCTCCTCTACCTCCATTGGAACGTTATCAGTCCTAAGATGCCAACTCATCGATTAATAACTACTTCCTAGACCTAGATCTCTGCACGCAACACCATGCGCGCATTGCCTTATGGGACCTCCTCGGCCCTGGCGAGAAGCTGTCTAACACTGAACCAAAGTAACGTCAGCGCTGACTTGCACCGCACCCATTCATCTTCGTTAGAGTCCCCGTGTAAACGTGGACCTCCGGCAGCTGTAACTGCCTAGACTTGGCGAGGAGTAGAAGTCCGGCCGGCCGAGTCCCATACCTTTTGGCGGCCTGAGTTACTATCATTCCAGAGTACAGCGTGACCCTCCCGGCTCACGGATCATTTAAGAACCTTGGGACATTGAGGAGACACTGGAACAGAATGATCGATCCAGTTCCCAGTATACTTCTTCGTCCATCTGCTATCGTAGTGTTGTGTTTACCTGCGCACAAACTCTGGCACGTTGGGAGCCCCGAAATACGTGCCTCAGCATTCTGTCCGTATCGGTAGGCCAACACCAACAGTATTATAAATTTAAGGAAAGTCCCATAATTTGAAAATGCGAGCACAGTATTTTGGTCGTGGCGTGATCTCCTGAAGTTAGATTGGAAAATCGAAATCGAAACTGTTTGCTAATGGAAGGATCCCAAATGCTTTGAGCGGCATTACGCTCCGAGGATCGGTTCGATATGGCGCCGAGAAAACTGAGGAAGAGGAGGGCACGAGAGCAGGGAGTTTCCCCAGGGATTAAAATGGAGGGGACTAAATTTTTAGGGGGGAGGGGGCATTGAGAATAGAGGAGTTGTTGCCGATTAAGGGATGCCTGTCAGAAAATCAAGGGGTGTACACCCCTCCCCCTAGGGGCGTATGTATGGAAATCACTGCACGAGAGAGCACTGAAGGCAGCATGCCGTTCTACAGAATACACGGCAAGCAGGCGCGACCGTGCTGCCACCAAGTAGATCGCTGTGACCTGCGGCACTACGCGGTTGTGACGTCACCAAGCAGAGGCACAGGCTGCAAGACGCGGCACACACATCCGTCGGAGGAGACTTGTCCAGGCAACCTCAAGCGTGTGCACGCGTGCACCGCAAGGACTGAAACCCGGATGCACACACGCGCGTATGTGTATGTGACAAAGAAGACAGTTGAAAGCAGACGAAGACATATACGTAACAGAGGATGATTTTGAGAGAATGAGGTAATGCCTAACCGAGACCAACATCGTTACTGGACGGAATGAGGACGGCTGCATGGAAGTTTTTTATTGCTCCCGCCTCCAGCTTTTATTTACGAATAGCGCTTCGGCGTTTTGTGAGCTTCGCGCACGCGCAGCCGAAGCACGACGGAAGGCAACACGCGCGTTCTTCTGGAGGCTGGTCATCCAGAGGACACTCTCTTCTGATCCTCTCAGTGAGTATATTATCACAGGGAACGACGCGACATCACGTATATGTATATACAGGGTGCTTCTGCTGAACGCCATTCGAACGTGCATTGAAACTTTTAACTAAGATGTCTTTAGGTGGTGCATTTACTAGAAAGAGAACTGTGAACACGATTTGGATGACGTTTCTGCTCACAGATGGTACCACACACGCTCAGATCTGCGGACTCTGCTTTCGGGTGTCCATCTCATAGCAGCTTTCATGTTTCTGCCTTATGTTGCACCATCTGTGAGGGACAGCGTCAACTAGACGGTTTAGATCGATTTCACCCTTTGCATAGGTAAAAATAAGTTTTTAATGCGAAAGCATCAACTGTCCGCATGGAGCGAAGCCAGTGCGTTGTTCTGTAACCGTCTGTAGCAGAAAAACGGCACCTCACAAGCGGAGTTCCGCATTGGCTGCAATCGCGTCGTCGGCTAAAGTCTGCTTCATCTATACAGCGAGTGACTCGTCGCAACTTTGAAATGGCTGACCAACTACACGCTGTATAAATATCCACAAAACCCCAATTAATATATCAGATGCTTCGTCACGGAAGCCAGCCGGGCGCTCAAGATCAAAGCCGACGTACCTCAGAAATAAAAAACAAACAAATAAAAGCGCAGCAACTCAGATGCATCGTCACGGAAGCCGTGGAGCCGGAGCGCCGCCGCGCCTGCGCAATGAGGGAGCGTGATGTCAATAACCGCCGGTGCGCCATGTAAAAAAAAGGAAGACGAGGCGCACTGCTTCTAGGAATGCGCTGAGTGTAGAAATGCGAAAGAATTCCTACACGTAAACAGTCTTGAGTGTCTCTTGCGAATTGTTTAGGCTGAGTGGTTTTTTTCCTTGAAATTTACGTTTATAATTTTTTCTGTGTGGTAAATTCACCATTAATGACACCTTTATGATACGTTTCATTGCATTCGGTTGATCGGTTTATTGAACGAATCTTTTTTTACGTCCGAATAGCGCGTGCTCGGAAACACTCTGTAGAGCAAATATACTACCCGTTCACGCATGCGTGAGTAAAGTTACTTTAGCCTTAATTTACATCGGGTCCAAATACCCACTCGACCGACGTTGGGACCCCAAAAATAGCCACGCTTACTTTATTGTTTAGTTTTCTCTCGATCGAGTTACAGGGACGGCTTTCTCTTCCTCGTATACGAGGCTACGCGGGGATTAAACCGAAACGAAAAGTCCGGTGCCCGAGGGACGATTATGCCGTCGTAGAAGAGAGATAACATCCACCCGGACATATTTTTAACTTCGAATCGCGTTTGGGGAGAAAAACAACAAAAACAACGTCGCCCGTTGGCAAGGCGCGCTCTCCGTAATCTGCAGATGGCTTTCCGCTGTAGCTAAATGCGGGCCATCGATGGGCTTGGCAATTGTCCGCCGTATTACTCAATTTCCATTATGGGCGATTATTGACTCGATCTGTACGACGTGCGCGCGCATGCGAGCCGCTGCGCCACAAGCTGGTACAGTATCGGTGACGAGATGTTTCGGTGGCTCTCTCAATCGCTAGCTGTCACTTCGATTAAACAAATAACACCGTGAACGCTTGTACTACAGTGGAATCTCGTTAATTCAAACCCTCTTAATTCAAACTCGCGCATAATTGGAACGAACATGCATGCCCTGTCTAATGTGTTCCTAGGAAGGATACTCCCGGTGATTCAAACTTTGCATTATTCAAACAAAGTGCTGGTCCTCCTCGGATTCAAATTAACGAGATTCCACTATGTAAGGTTTCTCTCATTCCCGGGGTAATAGTGTTAGAGTTCTTCGTGCTCCGGACGTCGTATATATAGTGATCGTTTGGCCAGTCGTTTGAGGCCGACCCAGTGACGTTTTTGGGCGCGCTCGTCGCCAGCAGTCGGAGCAGCACGAAATTATACGCCGCAATAGATATTTAGTGACGAGCTTGATCATCGATGTTTGTTTGGTCCAGTCGGTACAAAAATAAGCATTAAACAAAAGTCACATTGACGGTATAGTATACACAGCTTAAGGGGCGTAGGGTGTGGCTTACCATGCTCCCTCTTCTTGCTTCGTTGATTGGTCCTTCGGCGTTCTTATCGGCTAATGCCGCGCTCTGATTGGTTGAGAAGGCTATAATGAGATGCGCGGGACTCGCCACGCCCTGCGTTTGCGGAAGTTGTGGGTGATTATGCGGAGCGCAAGTTAGAACTTGGCGGCATGTATACGCTCGCGCCGTGCCTGCCTCTTGCGCAGGCTGGTGGCGGTGACGTCAGAACGCAGAGCTCCGATTGGCTCTGATGGGATGGATAGTGGGTAGAGCTCGACGGGGCCAATCAGAGCTCGACGTTTTGACGTCACCACGACCGCTGCGCAAAAGCAGACGAAACTTGCGCTCCGCGTAGTATTTGGCATTTCGTATATATACTCCCACTGCTGACTCGTCTTACAAAAGACGCGGCGTCGCTGCAGACACGATGACGTCATGATCTGCGGTCACGCCTCATTGATGTTCGAGTCATGTTTGCTTCAGACATGTGCATGCTAGAACATGTCTTCAGACAGTGTTTGTTCTGTGCAATGTGACGTGACAGTCAACAAGGAGGAAACACCCGTAAGCCAGTGTATGCAAACTGTCTTTCGTTATGATGTATTTTTGGCAGTGTGAGCGCGGCTTGAGGCTCATCCGATGTTATTGCATTTAGCGCCACGTTTAAAACCTTCTCTGCACCGATCGTCAGGTGCAATAAGACAAGCTTCGCGCAAAAAAAAAAAAAAAAAGTTCGGAGCGCTCGCGCGCGCGGAGTTGTCGCGACGATCAGTGACGTCGTGAGCGTGCACGTGCTCGATCTCGGTTTCCGACTCGTCGGCGGGAAAGTTCGGGGTCCCAGGCCGGGGAGGGCAGCGTCGGCGGCATTGAAATGTCACCCCCGAAGAAGCGCGGGGAATTCCAGCGAGGGAAAGGGGGAGGAAGTGGCCCAGCAACTGGCTTCGAAACTGGGTCACACACAGGCTGGTCGGCCGTCGCCAGCTGCTGACGCCGGGGCAGCTTCCGTCACCTTGTATCGACGCCGAACACCCATGTGCTACGATAATACGATTATAGCGGTGTGAGGAAAGGGGGACTCTTTAATAACTGATTTCATTAATGGAACCGCATATGAAGCTTTCTGGTACTAAATAATTCTTGCGGGCTGTGTTTCCGGAATCCTTTGACTTGAAACAGGGACGACAGCACGTTTCTCGGTCATAATAGCTTTTAAAACAAAAATGTAACATTTGAAAAAAAAATTCAAAAGACAATGCGCGGGGCGCGCAACGAACAGTGGGAACCTCCTGTACGTACCTCTTCGCTTCCGCTGCATCTACCCAAATCTAAATGACGTTCGTACACTTTATCTTCCGTTTGACACTCAAAGAGTGGCAAGTGGCGCCAGTTATCACCATTGTTCTGTCCGCGTGCTCTCGCCCGCTCGCCAATGTAAACAGCTCCGTCGTCACCTCCATCGTCTGCTACAGGCAGTCGTTTCACGGAGTGATTATATGCGGTGGTGGAAGGCGCTGCTCATTTTACGAAAAGTCTAGTAGTTACGAGTTTCCTGGGTCTTCGTTTTTCTATTCTCTTTCCATTCATCTCGTCCCCGACAGCCGCGAAGATCACCTGTAAATCAGTCTAGGTGGGCGTGCAGCGACAGGGCACATGCAAGGAAGGATTTCTTGCATCAAATTTTTTTTAAGAGATTTATTCGATCAAACTTTTTGGTGTGATCGAAATCAGGCTTATACATGTCCTATCGTGCCTGATTTTGCAGATGTACGATTCAAATTTCTTGTGCGAAGGTTCAGACAGCCTGAAGTTAGTTTGCCTTCAAATGGCGTCCACGTGCCAATTCAAAGCCCAACCTTTTTTTTTTTCTTGCTCCTCCCGATAAATATTTCTTTTAATGTCAGCAATTTCTGCGCTTCTTTGTCGTTTTGTTTCACTTTGGTGTTTCGTTGTATGTTGTACTGGGAGTGCCGCGTAATATACTATCTTATTTTTATTTTTCAATAAAGGCGTAAAAAAAGTGTTCTTTATTTTATTCATGACGTACCTCTTGTGCTTGGACCCCCTCCTCCCGGGGGGGTCTCCTGTATCGTTAAATATATTGAAAATATATAAATAATGGCTACAGAGGCGGGGATTGAGTGCTGCTTGCTTCACTTTCCGCATGAGCAACACTGGCTCGTTTTCCATTCGTTTAAATCCACCTCGCTATACAGGAAAGTCGTCGACTGACCTCTTCAAAGGAACAGTCAACGAATGTCAAAGGTGGATGAAACGGAGGCAGTAAAAAACGAAGGGTACGGTGTGAGGGAACGGGAGAGGAAAGTGCGGATGAAACTGCGTACGTAAAACGGGGCCTGATTGGGATTCGGCCAGTGTGTAGTACGCGTGTATGACCTCGCCACGGGTCAGTCGTCGCATTTCACCCTGTAGTGGACAGAGCCGTTCGATATATCCTCGAGGAAGTTCACAAAAAGCCGGCGAGAGGGTAATATGCGCAGGAATAAAACCGTCGTTTCCTTGTGGGCTTGTGGAAACGAAGAAGCCGGGCTTTTCCGTATATTCTAAGGAAGGAGCACGGTCGAAGACAATTCGAAACTTTAGGTGGGCCTGTACCTGGCAGTGCGGTATACGCGGCGGTGTGTCACACTATTCGGAAAGAGCTGTATCATAGTCACTGCTTAAAAAGGCAGGGCGCAACTTCTTACCACGCGCGATTCGTCCACCGGCGTTCTTATTGACAATGCGCCGCAATCGCATTGGCTACGCATCGATTATAGACACTCTGTGTTTTTCTGAGCTGTCAGGGACCATGCCAGTCCTCGCCTTCTGCACGCTGCCATCTTTGTCTGCTGGGCTGTGTAACGGGTTCTGATCACGCGCGGTAACTCTCGTCCGCGGGATATCCAGACACCGCGCACGCGTCCGCAACCCAGTGACTCCGCATTTTTCGCATGGGAAGCGCTGGAAGATGATAACCTGAAGTTTACCAAGTTTTGCGCTGGCCACGTAGAGAGGGCCTAAATATGGTCATATGTGCTATTCATTTCGCGAAAAGACGCCCCAGTGTTCCGCTAAATCAATTATGAACATCAATCCGAAACTTCAAGTCAAATTTCGCAAGTATATATGCGTGGCTGGTCGTGTCGTGACTTCACATGAGGGCATGGTACCGTCAGAGTCGCGGGGTTTGACTTATTCCCGGTTCTGATCAACATGGCTGATGGTGCTCACAAAGATCATCGTCGAAGAATCGTGTGCTCTCAATACCGTAAATCTTTTGTCTTTCTTAGAACGAAGTTATTTGACCGAGACAACAGTCAAGGGCTGTCGTCGTTCTCTTTGCATGATGTTAAGTCAGGGCTTCCGCTGTTTTCAACCGAAAACGCCGTGTGTTTGCGGGTGCAATCTGATCAATCGGGCTCTGTTTAAAATTGAATAACTTGCGCGGCGGAGGATTAGAAATTCAGATAATGTGCGGATGATATCTCTAAAAGCAATGACAATCTAATTTAACTTTTTTCTGAAAGACAAAGTTTTACCGGAGAATCCCTTTAAATAAAAAAATGTGTCACACTGGCGGCAGATAAAACGTACGTCTTTCTTCTGGATAGTTTCAACCTTCTAGATTGTTTTTGAGGATTACAGATGACAATGACAAATGAGGACGACGGACTCGACGAATAACTTGGCGACTTCCACAGCAGTCCCCGACGGAAGGGCTATCGTCTCGCCGTATCGTGTTAGATAATCAGTGGCTACAATTATTCTACGGTTTCCCAGGGCCGACTGCGGGAAAGGACTAAGTAGATCCACCCCCATCTGCTGGAACGGTGCAGTTGGTGGAGGAATCGGCTGTAAAAGACCTGCCGGCTTCGTCGGCGGTTTCTGCGTCGCTGGCACTCGTGGCATGATCGGGTGTAATACTTTTCACGAATACGGGCCAGTGTCCGGTTGTAACCAAGGTGTCCGGACGTCGGGTAGCCGTGACATGCTTGAAAGATCTCCTCTCGAAGGTCCGGGTCGGGATTACTAGCAGCCACAACGAGTTCTTTTTGTCCCCAAAGTTCTCTTTGTAGAGTACACCTTGTCGAATGGCGAAGGTAGGCAGGGCTCGTGAGAAAACACGTAGAATGGTACTCTCGCGCCCTTCCGGGTGCTCTTTACTGCGCACAGCTCAGGATCGCCTCGTTGATGTCGTGCCATGTAGTCAACTTTCCGCAGGGAGGGGCCCGGTCGGTGTCAGTCAGGTGATGGTGACGACCGACCGATGATGGTGTTCGCCCGATGGAAGTCACCCGGGAAGTCGAATAAGAAAAAAAACTAAAAGTTGTTCGATCCCGCTGGACACATTACGACGCTGGTAGGTTTACGATGGCCAGTGTGGCCACGTTTATTTTAAAACAAAACGACAACAAGTCAACAGTAATTTACAATTCAAAACTCCCCAAAATTACAACCCATACTTTAGCCCCAGTCTCAACAGCCGAATCTTCCCGATCTCAAAGCCGAATCCCCGAGAATCCTCTCGGCAGCCCTTTTCTAGACTCGTAGGGGCCTCCTTTCCCTCCAGAGATGGACCAATCACTTCAAATTTGTCCATTGTCACGTGGTACACTCTTCCCCAATGATCAGCGAGCTGTCAACGTGACCCCCTCCGACACTTCAACGGTCAAACCCAAATTCCTTGTAGAGTCGGTCTCTGCAATTTCCCTAGTCTGGCTGGCGCCAACAAGTTAAGTTATTGCGTCGATTAAAAGCGAAGTTTCTACTCTAAGCGGCGAAATACGCCGGACACAAGCACACCCGCTTAAAAGCCACAAGCGCGGACAGAAGTACCGCTGCCCGGCGCCCCAAACCGACACCCGATCCGTTTGTTAACGACCGGGGTCCGACTCTTCTCTAGCCCCGCGGCCGCTCAAAGCCCCCGCGCGCGGGGGCGGAAGACCACTTCCCGTTCATGTTCCCCCGCGAGCGTAAAGCAAACGCCCAAACATGCAGACGCACACATAGGCAGATAAAAAAAAACAATGCCGACGCAGCTGTAGAAAGATAAACTTTTCTAAAACAAATCTTACTTATTCCTAACAAAATCCTTCGTTACTTAACACATGCCGTCGGTGTTCACTTCGCCTAGAAACAGCTCGTCGTCATTGTCGTCGGTGCTGCCATAAGTTGTACCGATAGGGGCTCTGGACAGGCAGTCGGCGTCGCTATGCTTGCGGCCTGACTTGTAGACCACAGTCATGTTGAACTCCTGTAGTCGGAGACTTCATCGAGCGAGGCGTCCTGAGGGGTCCTGAGGTTCGCAAGCCAGCAGAGCGAGTGCAAGGTCTCATGACTACGCGGAACAGGCTCCCGTTCCAGTATGGGCGGAACTTTGCGATTGCCCAGACGACCGCAAGACATTCCTTTTCAGTCGAGGAGTGATTTCTCTCCGTCTTGGACAGTGTCCGACTTGCGTAGGCGATGACTCGCTCGGTGCCTTCTTGCACTTAAACCAGTACCGCTCCAAGTCATACGTTACTAGCGTCCGTGTGAATCTCGATTGCTGCATTCTGGTCGAAGTGTCCAAGAATAGGAGGAGTCTGGAGTCTTCGTTTTAGCTCGTCGAATGCCTGCTGCCGCTCCTCGGCCCATTCGAACTTCTCGGCGTCCTTCGTGAGGTTTGTGAGCGGTGCGGAAATCCTTGCGAAATCCCGAACGAAGCGCCGATAGCAGGGGTTTCCCCAGGAATTGATATTAGGACGGGGGGTCTAAATGTTTAGGGGGGGGGGGGGCATTGAGAATAGAGGAGTTGTTGCGAATTAAGGGGTGCCTTCAGAAAAACAAGGTGGGGGGGGGGTCGATAGTAGGCACAAAGTCCAGAAATCTTCGCGCGGCCTTCTTGTCTGTCGGCACTGGAAGTGCCGCGACGGCGAGAGTCTTCTCCGGGACTGGGCGGACGCCCTCGTTACTAACCACGTGGTCTAGGAACTTCAGTTCGGTATAGGCTAACCGACACTA
The DNA here is from genome assembly GCA_037355805.1 of Ixodes ricinus. Lineage (NCBI taxonomy): Eukaryota > Metazoa > Arthropoda > Arachnida > Ixodida > Ixodidae > Ixodes > Ixodes ricinus. The sequence goes on from JAZHYW010053464.1 coordinate 15,864, forward strand.
TGGTGGAGGTACGGGGTATTGCATTTTATGCCCGTGAAGCGCACCCCTCCGAAGAAACCCCGACCAAGTGAGGTGCTCAGCCCCAGAAGGTTACCCTTCGCAGAAGAGGCCGACGCCCGAGCAAGCCGCCGCACTAAAGGCCAACTCCCGAATTCGGACCGCCGCCGCAAAAGCTAAAGAAGAAGATCGCGACGATGACTACCCCGCACCTCCACCAAAATGTCACGGATGACAAGTGATGAGGCGACAGATGACTGAAGGAAACTAAGCGTTTAATGAGACGAACCTGTGCCGGAAAGAAAATAGAAGAAGGCTAGCGTCGCAGGCGTCGATGGCAACGTAACAGCAGGATCGAGCACTGGGATTAGACTGACTCCGGCTCGCCACTCGGAGCACCTTTTGTATCCGCGTGGGTTTCTAGAACATTCGGCGTAGAACGTTCGGCGCGTAGAACATTCGTAACTCGATCAGACGCCAAGGTTCTCGAACTTAAGAGAACGCGAGGTTGGAAAGAATAAATAAAAACATTACACCATCATCCCGAGGGGAACCACGGGGTGATGCGGAGCATCGTGTTGGTTCCGAGGAAAGAGTCAGTTGCGTGCTGACGTCGAGAGATGGCGCCACCGACTGCCCTAGCGTCACCCCCTACGCGAGCCTTCGTCGCGGCTCGCGGCAGAGAAACTTGGAACGCTCGCGCGGTGTCAGTAGAAGCGAACGCACGCGCAGTGCACGCAGCTGGTAGAGAGAGAGCGGAGAGAGTAACGCGCAGCTGTTGGAGAGAGGGAAGGAGGAGAGTTGCGCGTGCGTAGTGTGAGTGCGGACTACAAGGCCGCGGGACATAGACCCGAGCAAGAGATGCTTCGCATCCAAAAAGAGTCCCTGGAATCGAACCTGGAGCCTCGGCGCAACAGCCAAGCACGGAAACCGTTCGGCCACGCACGCGCTCGCTCGGCGACGCGCGTGGCAATGTGGACCCTGACGCCATCTGTCGGCGCTTGAAGAGGGTGTTTCTTTGCCAGTTTCCACAGCCACTGGAGGCTGCGGCGTTAATCCGGCGTCTACTTCAGAGAGCCGCTGTTACACGTGCGGATAGCGTATCATTCTGATCATCTGAAAGGGTGCGGTTTATTTAGTGTACTCCAATGTATAACGAGAGCGAGTCTTCACGCGCTCTTCGTATACTTCGGTTGTTTACGTCGTCCATCGTGCTGGGAGCCAGGACACACTTTCCAGTCACAAGTGAAAGTCTGCGTGCTAGCGCAGCAATGCGCACATGCTGCGTGCTAGCGCGAGCAATGCACTGTTGATCTTTGCTTGGGGACAACTTCCTGTGGCGATGAATGAGAAGCTATGGGCACATCCCTGCGCCCGATGACCTTGAGCGCCAATCAAGGTTGTGCACTCGCCTTCCCCAGTTCTTCCGAAATACCGCTGAAAATTCATGCATCGTGAACAGAAAACGTCTGGCGGAGGGGCTGGGAGGTAGCCGAGGTGCCATGTGCTTGAACTGGCTGCTTGCATAGTCCCCGAGAGAACCAGACCGCGCAGCATTCGAAATTTTGAATGAGTGGCATCTGGCTGTCACTTATTCAATCAACTTATTTAGACCGCTTACATGTACGCGTCAAACGTAGTATTCTAGTTTGGATTTTCGAAAATTACACCCTACACAAACCTTATCCCCGCCATCCCTGTTGCCTGTAGCGAGGTGGAGGAAAAAAAAACTATGTGCGAAGGTTGCGGTCGCTCGCCTAACGTTTGACAGATTTCCAAAAATTTCGTGTAGTTTTTCTTTTTTTATATTGTTTATATTTAATTGTTGCTTGTCTCTGCCCTCTTCCTCTTTGTAGTAAGAGATGGGGAGAGCGGGATATTTCGATGCCCCCGTCGTCTACCACCTCCCGCCGTTCGCTTTAGTAAAACGCGCGCTCGCTTCCCAGTTCACTCTGTCGCCCGTGTTTTGAGCCGCGGCGGTCGGCGCCCCTCAACGCGTACTCTAAAAGTGCACTTACGTCACCGCCAGCGCGTCGGGTGGGTCCCGGCACTGATCGGGAAGGCGTCAACGCCGCGGACCGTGACGGCCGCCCAGCGAACGCAATCAGACCGTCGCGCCCAGACCAACACCTCCCAGGAGACCAGGCCTCCGCATGACGTCATCGTTTGAGGATCCTCACTCTTAAACAAAGAAGAAAAAAATGGGAGTAGTGTTTCGTCTTTTGGGGAGTAACTAAGAAGGGAGGGTTTATCTGACCCTGAGAATGATCTCCAAAGGCGGTAACAGCCGAACTATTCCTGCGTGGTGCTTTTTACTCCCTCACATTCCTTTCTTTTTGCCACCCAGTCGATCGTTTTGCCCTCTATAAAATTGCTGTAGGGAGACGAACTTTATCCTCCTAAGGAATCAGTAACGATCCCCAAGTGCTCGCATAGTCGGTGCTACGCAGATCCACTAATGGTGACGTCTGGGGAGGAAAAGCGCGGGCCTACGTCTTCTGCGGCATCGCCAGAGCCCCGCAATGGTGTGCGGAGAGCGAGCCGTCTATGGCCGCGCCGGGTTTGCCTTTTCGCCTCGGTCGGCGCGCAGATCGCTGCGGTAACGGCTCTGCAGTTGAGCGACGGCGGTGCACTGCTAAGGAACCAGTTGGAGCCGGCCCTTGGGGAAGTCGATCGGCCCACTGCAATCCGGAGAACCCCCTTCCCTGGACGCGAGAAAGGAAAAACGTTGCTAAGTGCACGAGCCTTTTTACGGACTTCCGCGGCCGCCGTATAGAGTGGACCAACGCGCGGCACTTACCGTCACGCTGGTCCGGTGGCGCTGCTGTCGGCAGGGCGCATGCGCACTACGCTTCACCTCACGCGAATCTCGTTTCTGCGCACACGGAGTGCCCACACCTGGTGTAGGCAAACGCGGGCTTGCTTCTAGACGGCGCGTTGGCGTATAAATAGATACCACCAGCGTTACTGGAACAACTCAGTTGGGGAACTGCCGTAGAGCCTGCTTTGAAAATCTGGCTCCGTTCCGTACTCGAGAACCGAACTAAGGCGATTGCAACGCCGCCATTTCTCCCGCAGCGGCCACTCCGGGAACTGCACGGCTGCTCGTGTTGGTTTAGATCGAGTCGCGCAAGGGCCGGTGGCGCCATCTGGCAGTGCCATTTCGCAGTAACTTTGTGAATGAACTTGCATGTTTTGATTCGTCGCTGAAGGGCGGCGCTGTTATCGTATTGACTTCGGTCTCGGTGGACGCGAGCGTCTCGGGTTTCGAGGTTGAGTTCCCTAAGTAAATGTTATGGTAACTTTAGATACCACTTGCGGTTCAAGGAGTAGCTTGGCACGCGATATAAGAAGCAGAGATGTCCTGGTTTCTCGCAGCCACAAAGCAGTCAAACGCGCACGAACGCAACTGCGTGTAGGGGCCTTTATACCCTAGTTACGCTAGCGCTCTCAACTGTCATTAAGCCTACGATCGTTGGCATCTCCAAACTGTCATTAAGCTCAACAAAGTTGTCTGGTCTTACACGGTACATAGACCTAAGAAACTCTGTTAAGATGCGCGTCAGAAGACACAGTTGAAACCAAAATGAAACCAAAACTGATGTCACATTACCTTTTTTTTTTTAAAAAAAGTGATGCAAGTGTATGCACACTTTTTATTCATTAAAAACGTCTTAAACAAAAAAAAAACCTTTTTTGGGGCTTTCAGAGTTAAGAAATGAGAATCAGAACGTTTTACACCAATTCAAGCGAGAGAGATATAACGAAAGTCTTATCGCCACTGACATCGCAGTGGCCGTCCCATGGGGGTAAAGGTGGGTGAGGAGGATGGCAGATCCCGTGCTGACATCCGGGGGCCCGAGTGAAAGACCGCGAAAGAGAACGACAGAACACGAGAGAAAGAAACCAATGTTACCAGCTGAAGGAAGACAGTCGCAATGGTAATCGCGAAGACTGAAAACTCCCAGCAAAATAGACAGTGATAATTTAACGTTGGGAAACTAAACTCTGAGCTATTCTAAGGTTTATAAAAATAAGTATACTCATTACGCTGCATTAACTTCCCTTCTGTCTGAAATCTCGGAAATCAGGTAGTTGCGCAGTTTCGTATTCCTGGGACGCGGCCAGCGAAGCCGGTTGGCCGGTTATCTGGTTTAATCGGTTTAGCTTGAGTGTTGGCGAGAGGCCGTACGTCTGCGCGAAAGAAAGTTTCGAAAGGAACGCGAATATCTTTCCACCGGTAAGTTCGTGGATTGTTGAAGTTCATGAAACTTCTCTGATAATATTGTTGCGGCCTCCGCCCGCCTCCGCCATATATTTTATCTGAGACGTCGAGGCACTTAGCGCGCTCCATGGCTCCATCTCTGGTTCTCCGGCGCGCGTTCGAGTAAGACAGCGCGGCGCGCCGGCCGGCCCGAGGTCGGGTTTCATCCTCATGCGCAGTCGTCTTCAGACGGATAATAAAACCGCAGAACCGTTTTGTAAGCAAACGCTGAGTCGGACGTTTTTTTCATTCGCGCCCTCAAAATCTCGGAACACAGCCAATCGAAGGCGGTTGGTAACCATGTGTGGGACCCCGAAGGTCTGCCTGCATGCTCCGCCGCTTGCGGCAGCCAGAATGCATGGGAAAATGGCGGACCTTTTCTCTCTAGAGTTAGTATGTATGATCTCTATGGGCCGTCCTCGCCGAGCCTTGGCCTCCGCGACATGCCGTGATTGTTGTAGCGTCAGCTCGGGTCTGGAATCATACCTCTTCCGACAATATTTGCTGCTACGCTACTTTCTAGATACCTCCCCCAATGTTCTGCAATAGTAAGTGGCTTCGCATGCGCTGGCCATGAGCGGCGGGTCGGCGGACGCCGCCATCTTTAGCTCTATTGGGACGAACCCTCACCAGTTAACTGAGGTATATAGGTAAGCTCAGTTGAACTCTATGATCGTTAGCGGCTTAGTGACAGTAGGCGCCGCCTTGTAACTTCGGCTGATCGCGATTGGTCCAACTGCCGTTGGCTTAATGACAATTAGGAGCGCTAGTGTAACTATAGTATTAGACAGTAAGTCCCTCGCACCTTTCCTTGTGAGAACTTCGGGGCGGTCGAAACTGTGCCTGATTGAGCGTTGGCTAAAGTTGACACCCACAAGATAAAGGACAATGTATTTTGTTTTTTAAAGCTTGAAATGCTTTGTAGCGCTACCCCAATCCCAAAAGTTTGTCCGTCTGTACGTCCGTCTGTGCATTTTCCGCTAAACTTAGAGGAAAAGTGACGTCAAGTGACGTCACTGGACTTATACACCTTGGGGAAATTGACGGCACGTGACCCATACGTCAATTCAGTTTCCCCGCTAAATTTAGCGAGAAAATTCACGTCTTGTGGCCAAAGAATCAATTAAATTTTCCCGCTAAATTTAGCGGGGAAACTGATGTCGCGTGACCTATACACCAATTAAGTTTCCCCGCTAAATTTAGCGAGAAAATCGACGTCTTGTGACCTAGACACCAATCAAGTTTCCCGGCTAAATTTAGCGGGGGAAATCGACGTCACGCGACCTGATGTCACGTGACTTGTACAACAGTTTCTCCGCAAAATTTAGCAGGAAATATAACTCACATGACACACTAATTATCTCACCCCATCCCTCTTCACCCATCCCCTCTCCCCATCCCTCCCCATTCTCCTACGGTGCCCTCCCTTCCCCCTCCTTGATCGTGTGACACACGAATTCAGTTTTCTCGCTAAATTTAGCGAAGAAATATACTTCATGTCTACACCAATTCCCTCTCTCCATTACTCTCTCCTCCTTTCCCCCTCCCGCTCTCCCAGTCCCTCTGCTCACCCTCCTACAGTGCCCTCTCTCCCTCCCCTTCTGCCTCCCTTCGCTTCCCTCTTTTTCCTTCCTCTTTTCCATTCTTCCCCTTCCCCCTCCCTGGTCACGTGACACCAATTTAGTTTCCTCAAAATCGACAAAAGGATAGGTTCTTCAGGTACCGTAACGACTGTTTAATGTCTTCCAAACGTTGGAAACAATCGCTCCTGAAAACAGCATTTCATACATCATTGAACTTTAAAAATTAAAGTCGTTGCCAAGTTTTGTCGCTTTTTGTAAAGATTTTTTAAGAGCAGTGACACTTTGTGACCGCGCGGTATATACCCGTTTTCGGCGCATACCAAATTGGGCAAGGCATTACCTTTTGTTCCCCCGAGATGACGAGCCAGTATGACCGGCTACGACGAGTCCAGACTATGGTCACCGAAAAGACAAACACGGTAGCGAGGTCTTGCGGTTTCCCCTCCCCTTTCATAGTACTTCGGCCTCTCGTGGGCTTCGAGTGCGAACGTGCAGCGCGCCAAAGCACCACGAAGGGCAATAAACGTGTCAAGATACAAAACTTCTCCTGCAGGTCTTATACCTTCCAGGAGCTGAGCCACCTAAGTTGTCATCTTACAAGACCCGAGTGACAAGGCCTGCGATTATGTGAAATCAATATAGTGGCAGTAAGTAATCACTACCATGGCGTCGTGACTTGGCTCCAGGGTAGTCTCAAAATCACTCTCTCTTTCGGTCGACCTTCAAATGCCATACTTTGGCATGCACACGAGGCAACACCTGAGAGATGCGAAATGCAAGCTTAAAATTGTTTTATTATTAGTTTAGCATGGTGTTCTATGTGGTTTTAAGTTTGTCTTGAGACAATGCTCCACGAAACACGTCGAAAATTCACAACTGCACTCGGCGTTGTCAAGGCTAGCGTAGCTTCCACAGCGTTTCAGCCCTGCACTGCTGAAGGAGCACGTGGCTTTCTTTGCGTCTCATTCGCACACGCTCTCGTGCGAAATGAAGCCCAACAAACCACCGGATCAGAAAACGAAAAACCAAGACCATTCTCAATCACTTCGTGAATAGAAGAACTTCAGAACGCATGGTCTTACAATGCCTTGAATGGCAACTAGAGAACTTAGCATTCTGAACCACACCATGGTCCATGACCGGATTTTGCCGTCACGTATCTACTCAAGGCACCATGATACGCCACCAGCACAAAGTGTACGACCGTGCCAGTACAGCACAGACCCGCGTCATAGCTGAAGTCGACAACAGAAAGCTTTCGACAATATGTCACATTATGCAATTTTAAAATAAGCTAGAACAGACAAGACCGTGTAAGAAACTCTACAAATACGTCCGAGACTTCCTCACAGGCAGGACCATTGAGATCAAAATAGGAGACTACACTAGCCCCAAATTTCCCCTCCACGCAGGGGTATACCACAAGGCGCAATCCTTCCTTCTGCACTCTGTAACCTCACTCTGAAAGACCTACCAACCCTCCTCCAAACCATAGCCGACCTCCACTTCGGCCTCTATGCGGACGATTACCGTGTGGAGCAACCGAAGATCCCATGCCCACCAGGAGGAAATTATTTGAAGAGGACTGGACACCATCCAAGACTACACTCGTCCCATAAGTCTGAAATGCTCCCCTGAAAAATCGGAGTCCGTAGTAGTCATCAACAGCAACACCAAAGACGCAGAAACAAGCACGGGAATCCATACGGCTCATGCTAGATGGGAACAACATCTCAAGACAAAAGGATATCAAAATTCTCGATTTCTAACTGGAACAGAATGGAAAATCCGCCAAATGGACTAAGAGAATTACCAACCAAATGAACCAAACCAAATATATGTTGGTAAGAATAACCCGCAAGAAGCACGGACTCAAAGAACATGAACTATACGTAAGACCATGGAAGTCCTGATCACATCTAGAGTCATGTACGCCGCACCATACGTGAGCCTGACCAAAACACAGACTAAAAAGCTAGAAACGCAACTACGCAGAGCGACCCAACTCGCGCCAGGCGTACCCTGATACACGCCCCTCAAAAAAAACTTCAGGACTTTTCGACGCTTTCGAAGAACGAATCACTCTGCACAGAGCAGCTCAACAACAATGACTTCAAACGTCTCAACAAGGCAGAGCCCTGCTCTCAAGCATGGGATACGACAACTCCACACTGCCTTCAACCCCAAATCAACCCCCACCCTGCCTCGTGGGACCGGGTCCCCAGGATTGAAATTAAACCCATCCCGAAGAACATGAACTCAGGAAACCAACCAAGGCAGAAGAGACCAACACGAAAAACGTATTGGGCGGAGCAGTGATTCTACAGACATGGCCACCACATATTATTACACGGATGCAAGCTACAAATACAACAGGAAGAGCGGCAACACAACGCTGGTAGGCCCCCGAACCGAAAGCACCCATAGCCACACCAACGCCATTTTCCCAACCGCACTGGAGATCCAAGCGATAGCCGAAGCTATTACCTCATACGCCGGGAAAGAATCCCGGAAAAGAGCTTACCGAGAAAAGCTCACCGTGGAAAAGCTCGCCAGTCTCTTTGACAGACCTTGAGAAAAGCTCACCTCGAATCAAATAATTATGTAAAATTGTCGTTATAATTAAGTAGCAGTAATGCTACCATGGTTTTAGGCGTCTCTCACGCAGGCGGTACACCGTCCAACAGAGTTAGCGCGAAGCAGTGTTGGCGGTAACGCGTTGATAGGTAACGGCGTTACCGGTAACGCGTTAATTTTTGGTAACGTAGTAACGTACTCGTTACTTTTTTAAAACAGTAACGGGTAACGTACTTACGTTACTTATTTTGAGTAACGTGTAACGAAATTACGTTACGTTACTTTACTTCTAAAACTTAAAAAAATTAAATTTTAATTTTTTTTGTGTGTTTTTAAGTGCCCAATCATAAATTCCTTAGTCAAAAAATGCTGCTGTCCTCCACTTTTCTTTGACGTCGGTGCTCGTCAGATTTAACGTCATTACGCCACCTGCCACTGGTTTTCCCCGCGGCTTGCTGACTCTCGCTACCGCCGTCGCCTCGGCTGGAAGGCCAAAGAGGTCCGGCTTCGGGTGGATTTGGGAGACTTCCTGCGTCGAAGCCTGCGTTTCGCTTCCCGCTGGGAAAGGGAATCGTTGGGAAAGAGAATGACACCTAGTGTCATTCCCTTCCCGTTTTCGGGACTTGAAAAACGGAGGAGGCCTTGGCAGCATTGACCGACAGCCAACAGAGCGTGCGAGCGGCCTCTCCGGACCACGTGATGACCACGTTGATGAGATCACAGGCGGCATGGATGGGCAGACGATTTGACGGGAACTTTCCTACATGCGCCTATTTGCGCGTAGCGGCGCGACGTGTTCATTAAGCGAGTCGTCGATGCCAACTCGAAATTGGCTGTTGCTGAAGTACATCAGCGGAGTGTGCTTGGGCATCGGAGGAACTTGTTCACACTGTGAACAAGTTCCTCCGTCAGTGTGAATCAAGTTCCTCCAGCTACCCGAAGCACACTCCGCTGTTGTACTTCAGCAACAGCTGAATTTCGAAGTTGGCATCAGACATTCTACCTCGTTTATAAACACGTCCGCGCCTACGCTAAATAGGCGCGGACGTAGGGGGAAAGTTCTCCCCGTCAAATCTCGCCCGTGCCTCCACGGCCGCCTTGATCTGCTCATTACGTGGGTCCGGAGAGCCACTACACGCTCTGTTGGCTGTCGGTCAATTACTCACAGCAACTATCTGTACTTCTGACATGTTGTGAATAAAATATATTCAAAGTTTCAATCTCGGCTGGTCTTAATTTCTGTGCTAATGAGGGAGGCTGGTTTTTCTGTCAAGTTTCGGGCCAACATGTTAGAAATCAGCTTCATATATATACTTCAGCGTTTTTTTTTCGTAACTTTTCGGGTGAAACTCTAAAAAGAGAGGGTAATTAAGTTTCCGCATGGACATATTTTAGCTATGGCACTTACGCACATATCAAACGTCGGAAACAGCTAAATGTTTTAGTTCGTGAATAAAAAGTAACGTACAACAGTAACGTGCGTTACTTTTTATCAGTAACGGTAACGGTAACGCGTTCCTTTTATTTTTGAGGTAACGTAGGTCGGTAACGCGTTACTTTTATTTGCAAGTAACGAGTAACGTATTTAGTTACTTTTTTCGGTAACGCCTACAACACTGGCGCGAAGCGATTTTTCGCATTTTACTCTTGACAAAGGGTTGATCAGCGTCAAACTTTTATTGCGTAAGTTTGTGCCCCGAAGGAGCAATTTCAAACCATACTTGTAGTTTTAATAGCAACCACTATAATGAAGGGGAAAAAAGGCGATCGTTTGTTATGTTAACAGTGTCACCGTCACGCAGTGTACACACTTCACACTCCAGATCGCTCTGCTGTAACAAAAACAATAATAAAAAAAAATGTAAGTTTCATTTTTTCTTTTGTTCATATCGGACTAATATAACTGTAGCTAGAAAATATTTATTATTTTTCACTCTATGCATTTTTAAACTACGGCAGGTCGTTTTATCAGTTATTCCAATAACTGAAAAAAGGCAGAAAAAAAAAATACCGTAATTTTAATAACTTTTTGTTTTAGTGAAAACCCCTGCCATACATAAGCAAAAAACAGTTTCGTTTTTTTTTTTCTTTTGTTAGCGAAAAAGTTGTACTGGCTTCTTTTTTTTTTCGCGATTTGATTTTTTTTTAAATACGACATTACTTTTTCAGTTTTCGTTTTTTTCTCATTTGAGTTCTGATTTCATTGCAAAAATATGCGACGTAACTGACGAACGAACTCGATGGTAGAAATAAAGCTCATCGCAGCGATTTGCTCCGAAAATTACTGCTTTTTTCTCCTTTTCAGTCCGATATAAATCTTTCTTGTGTAATGATTTCTTGATTTAAGTACAGAATATATGGCCATATAGAAAGCATCAAATGATAATAAAAAAAAGCAGCTAAATATATTTTGGGGATTCTTTTTGCGTGCAATAAAGGTTTGATTAAGGTCATCCTATAAGTCCGTTGCAACTCAAGAAGGTAGGGCGAGTGTCAGACGGACCGGGGAGGATGAAGCAGACGGAACGCTAAAGAGAGAGGAGGTTTCCTTTCTCTTCTCCAGCCTTCCGTCTGCTTCCTCCTCCCCGGTTTGTCCACCCTCGCCCTACCTTCTTGAGTTGCAACTGACTATACTTTGTTTCTACCTTATGATGTACGCAGGAAAGGCTGCAAGCGCGAGCTCCTTGCTCTAGGGCACGTCTCGACGGCACGAGCTCTCGTGCACCAAGGGCAGCTGCCAACGCTATGAGCTCAGCGCTTCTAGCCTTCGCTGCGGTACAACATAAGGTGAAACGGAGTATATAGTAAACCCGGTCTGATTAAAAGCACGATTTAGGTCATCTTGATTTTCATTCTCCGCCCTGGCTGTAGCCCTCGTTCCGCGTTTATGTCAACCCATTTCGCGTGAGTGTTACCGTATTTAATTTTTTTCGAAGCCGAGATAGAGGAAATACGACTTATTTTTCTCTTTTTTTCTTTTTGAATTGAGTGAGAATTGAAACCAAATGTGGAGATTTGGCTTAATGCAGTGTCGGCATACTATATAAAAGGTCATTTCATAAATTAATATCCCGAAACTACTCATGCAGCAGCCATCTACAGTGATTATATTTCCCCCATTCTTTTTCTTCTCTTTTTTTAAATAGCGTTCTATTGAAATTATTTACTTTGTCTTCGTCGGGCAACGCCTGACTTGTACGAATATTTTGAGTGAACGTATTTCACTTGAGTGAAAGCTCGATTTTTAGGTTCGTAGGGGAGCTTTTCTCCACATCCCGTCAAAAGGCTGGACAGTTTCGCTGTAGAGCTTTTCTCCTGTGAGCTTATCTCCAGTAAGCTTTGCTCCGCCCCCGGGAAAGATCCCATCACCATCTGAGCGGATAGCCGAGGAGCTGTGAGAGACTTCAGAAACAATATTCTACCCCGCACATCATGACCGCATTATCAAAATCAGTGAGAGAACGCCCTTATGCAAAAGTCACTATCGAATGGTTCCCCCTGGGCACCTAGGAATTGAAGGGAACATTGGAGTCAACGAGGCTCGCCCGATGAAAAGACCCACTGGGTCCTTCAACTCACCGGCCGACAACCTACGACCCATACGACCACAGAAAGACACTACACAAATCCAGAATACGCTTACTCAAAATAACCTGGAGGCAATGTCACACTCCTTGAAAGCCCGTCACGCGCATTTAGCAAAGAGGACGCCACAATTATCAGACGCGCACAAAACTAACAAGCTATTCAGAGAACATCACAACCGCTATATCAGCGACGCACCACAAACACGCACATGCACACACTGCGGCCTCTACCTTAATGACAAACATCAACTGTTGGAATTCCCAAAAGTTGCTCCCATCACCAAGACCACACTCGTCACAATGCCAGTAACACTCAAACCAAGGAGTTGGGAGATATGGGTCCCCCCCCTCTTTCCTGGCAACGAACCACACATTTGGCCGCTGCTAATACAGCACGTGAAAGACGTGCTGGGCGAGGAGTGATAACCACGGATACCGGACTTGGTGATTCTGGTGATTCAGTAAAAACGTTTGCTCTCTCCCTCTCTCTTTCTTCTCTCTCGTACGAAGGAGACGCGTAGGAAAACTGTAGAAGCTACGCTAGCGTTTACAACGTAGCGCAAAATAGCTGACGCCGAGCATAGGCAACGTGCAAGTTTGCGTTGCTTAAGACATTGAGCAGAGCGCGTGCCATATGCATAGGGTTCGGTATTTTCGGAAAAATGCGAAAAATTCCGAAAAACACCCGCCTGTGAGAATTTTCGTCAATTCGGATTTAGCTGATAAACTCTCAATGTCGATGTAGCAAATGCCAAAAGAAAAAAAAATACGGTATTTTAAAATCAAGTTTACACAGCGCAACAGGGTCAATGGTCTTAAAAGGTGTCACTCAGTTTTCTTTCAAATCTAGGACCATTGACAAAAGGAACCTTACCGCTTCCTAATGTTCTGGTTTCCAGTTTGGGTCACAGTGCTTATTAGAGGAAGAGGGGTTGTAGCTTACAGAACAGTGAAAGCTGTGAGCTTAGAGATTTTATAAAAGGGGGAAGAGGGTTCAGGCAGTCCTAAAACTTCTAAATGTCACACCAGTTTTTTTTTTTTTTTTTCAGCTTGGTTTATTGACACAAAGGAATCTTGCCATAGGTTTACCAGCAGAAACCGGCCTTTCGGGTCATGAAAAAAGCCCGGTTTTCCAGCTTGGGCCACAGTGCTTCTTAGAGGAAGGAGTGTTTTTGTTTTTGTACCAGTGAAAGCTGTGAACCATAGAGATTTCATAGAAAGGGGAAGAGGGGTCGGACAGTTGTAATCTCTATATTACACCCTTTACCACTCTGCCCAGCGCAGCTGCGAGGGTAGAATGATGGACAAGATGGGAAAAGTACGAGCTTCCTAGCGACCACCCCCAGGAGTTCATCAAGCAAGCCAGGCAACCAGGCGCCTGGGAATCCTTCCTGCGGGATCCTGACCCCAAGACTCAGAAAATTCTAGTCCAGCTGGCCTCGGACGCCGCCGGGAACATCGCGTCTCGTCTGTCGACCGAGGGGATCGCTTCGTCAAGATGAGACTCGCTTGACGCGGGATCTAACAGTTTTGGACCCAATAAAGTCTACCTCACCTCACCCAAGTTTATCGAAGAAACACTTGCTTCCAACTTTGGTCGTGGGACAAATTAGTATTGCTAATGGCAATGGCGCCAACGCCAAATCAAGTTGAAGAAATATTAACTGATAAAAAGCTCGTTCTTTTGATACTCGCACACTTTTACACCCAGATATATGTTATTTTTTTTGTGAAATAGAAAGCATTGCAAAATTAAGCTTCGAATTTCGAGAATTGGAAATCGAAGAAAAATCAAGTGCAATAAACTCCAAATTTTCGGAAAAAAAAAACTTCGAAAAACATCTTTCGAATTTTCCTAAATAAGACCTCCGAAAACACGGAATCTTACGTATGTACCAACGCCGACCAACGCATCCGCGCGGCTAGAAGGATTTTCTTTGTGACGGTCGGAGGTATTCGTATGTATACACATATCTCGGGTTAAAGCGAGCGCAATCCATCAGCGAGCAGGGTTGCCATTCGAGCCCCTCCAAACGCAGCTCAAAGAAAAAAGGTATTATGTCTCTTACAAAAAAGAAAATGCGTAAGAAGTGAACAGAGAGTTAAAACAAACACATTTTGTTTATCATGTTTTATTTCAATGTTACTTAGCTTCACGACACACCTCACATCCTAGACAGATCGTTATTTTGGCTCGTACTGCTTAAGTACGCTGTCCAATCTTTACTCCTAATTAGCCGTCGGATTTTTTTCTACAAACTCAGTGTACATCTTGACGTACTCTTCTGGTATGTCGGCAAGCAGCACAGATGCCACAGCATCGAGGTCGTCTTTAGTCAAGTGAGGTAGTCTTTCGGCGTCCTCCCTAAGTTGTATGCCTTCGATATTGTGGAAGTTACGAGTCAGCGCAAACCGGACTAACCTGAGCAGCTGGTATCTCGAAAATCGCTCTGTTTTCTTCACCAGTCTCTCATGTCTCCGTCGTGGTACGTCGGACATCGAATCTTTGCAAGCTCCTCCCTGATGATGGTCATTCTGTCCTCTTCACTGAGGATGGGAAAATGGAGTTTTGCATGAAAAGCGTCCTTAATGTCATTCTCCAGCAACCAGGGTTTGTTAGCAGTCGCTATTACAAGATCTTTGTAGTTCTTTTTCTCATGGATCCCTTTGAAAAGCGCCACTATCACCGCCTTGACCGCAGCCACCGGTGCCTTCTTGATGTCCGGATGATCTGTCTCGTAGAGGTAGTCAATGTTGTCAATCACAAGCACCCCGGTGTTGTGCTTCTTGAAGTTGCGAATCAGCATCTTAGCCATCTTAGTACCGTCGTGCTCCACTGCACCAAGGATGAACGTCTGCATCTCGACAATGAAAACAGACTTCTCTGGCCATTTCGAGGCGATGGCCCTGACTAGGAGACTTTTACCAGAGCCTGTTGGCCCGTGCAGAAGGACGGATGAGGCCGCCTTTGCCTTTGGTTCGCTGATGATCTGACTCAGAACTAATTTGGTCGAATCGATCCCCGTGATGTCGTTGGTGTAGCAGATTTTGCGACCGGACACCACTGTCGCAGCCTGAATGCACCAGGGCGGAAGGACTAGTCCCAGGAGTGGCAACTGGTGGATGCGCTTCATCTCTGGCAGTCCCTCGCAGATCACTTCCTGGTCAATCTCGCCAGAAAACTCCTTGAGTTTCTGGGCTCTCTCGACGAAAGGCGCGCAGGTGTTGCGGATGATGAGCGCTGCGTTCAGGTAGGACTCCATGGACTTACGGTAAAGGCGGATCGCGTTGGCGAACTGCTTCTTGACGTCCTCATCGGCGGCTTGGTTAGACAGATCGACGGCTGACTTGATGTCGTTGGTGAGAGTGACTGGAACCACCATGCCGGCGTCTCTGTGTGGGCAAGCCTGTGGGTCAAGTTCTGCTGTTCCACCGGCCGAATCGCCGCGGCTCGAGAGGAGCTTCTTCCTCTTCTTTCCTGAGTGCTGCTCTGGGCCGCTTTGTTTATCACTGCCACGATTGGTGCTCGCGTTGCAGAGCCTGCAAGGATCCAGGTTCTACTCACTGGATGGCGCATTGAGCAAACAGGTATGAAGCCACCGGAGGTGAGTGGCTTGTCCCGGAAGTGAGCGCTTGGCAGGCTTTGTAACCCTTCCGAGTGCTGGTTCGAAGAGCGTCGAGGGCGCTGAATTTTCGCTTGTTCCTCAAGAGAGCTCCGCTTGTTGCGCAGTAAGAGCGCATGCGGACCCGAAAAGTATCATGGGAAGCCATTCAATGCAAACATTTTGAGATTCTAGTTGATCAAGATGTGAATATGTCCCAAGTTCAAATGCCTCATTCTCGGGATTTAATCCAGGAACGGGAGTATTAAACCCAATCAAAGACACAAAAAAGGCATGGTCCAAAATATTGACTGAATGCACTGGAAGCCCAGCGCACGCCCGGCTTCCGGGACAAGCATCGAACTTCCGGTGGCTTCACTTGCGCCAGGCTCGGAGAGCAGCTTAAGCGCCATCCAGTGGTTCACTTCCTCCCCCTGGCTGGTTCAATCTGGATGAGCATCGTACCGGTGTGCGGTCGTGTACCACTACTGCGTGATGCACGTTAAAAAACTCCAGGCTAGCAGTTATGCTGCACTGGCTAAATGTATCATCTACATGGGGTAACAATCGTCACCACGTTCAGGCAGACTAACCTAAACAACCAACGACTAATTATTATTTTTTTACCACGATTGGTTGTGTATCACTACTGCAGGATGCATTTTAAAGACCCCAGGCTAGTGGTCGCACTGCACTGTCTACATTTCTTATCATGACAAGTGCGTAACAATATCACTTCATACTCTGGAATGATCTTAGCTCGATCGGCTGCTCTAAACAGCTAGCAACGAATTCTTATTGAATTTTTTTCAACACCCAATCACCCGCGACACTGATTGGGACAGAAATTAAGCTGTGGCTTAAAGGGGCACTGACAACCCATAGGTTGTATTCTCTTTTTAGTGTCTAAAACGATGCAAATTGCAGTCATCGACACAAAAAAAAAAAAAATACCACGACGTGGAAAAAAAAGTTTCCCATAGGCGCGTGCGAAATTTTTATTTTTGGCGTTTTTCTCTCCATCTTTTCACCTCCTTTCTTCTTTTATTTGTGACGGTAATTGATTATGAAATTCAGAGGCTTTGTAAACGGTATTTTAGAGCGCAGCTCTTAGGCGCCCGTTTCCGGCTTGAGCGGCGTCGCCGTCAGTGGACCAGCCCGAGGTCACGTGACCTGGGGGGTCACGTGACCTCGGGAGGAGGGGAGGAGGAGAGAGGAGGAGAGGAGGGGGAAGGAGGAGGGGGAGGGAGGAGGGAGGGAGGGAGGAGGGGGGAGGAGGAGGGGGGAGGGAGGAGGAGGAAAGGGAGGAGGAGGGGAGGGAGAGGAAGGGGAGGAGGAGAGGGGGGAAGGGAGGAGGGGAGGAGAAAGAAGGAGGGGGAGGGAGGGGGGAGAAGGAAGGGCAGGAGGAAGGAGGAGGAGGGAGGGAGGAGGAAGGGGAGGATGGGAGGAGGGAAGAGGAGTATTTGGTGGATGAGGAGTTGAGGAGGAGGGAGGAGGAGCTTGCCCTCCCCTCAGTACCCTTCCCTCCTCTCCTCAAGAGCTGCGGCTCTAGTTCTGGCGTTACAGGGAGTTGTAAACGGCTTCTCTTATAATAATTAATGACAACAACAACATTAACATGTTTTTTTTTTTTTTTGCGCAATTGCAAACGCACTACACACCTTCTTTTAAAATATCGAAAATCGGAGTCCGGAAAAGATGCCTCCTGGCTTTTTATCCTCGCTCGGAAAGCAAGGCAGCGCTCGGCACTTATAGCACTGAGGATGATCGCGGAGTCGAGGGTTTGGTGCCTGTGTACCGTAGTGTCGGTTGGTGACTCCGCCGGGGCAGCCTTGCACGCAACACCCTCGCGCCATGGCCCCTCACGTCGCTCACAAAAGTCCACTGCGCGTCATCTTCGACCTCACACCGTTTCAATGAATATGAGATCGCTGAAAGGGCCCTAAAAGAACTTCACAAGCTCGGAAGTTAAGCGTCGTCTGCTCACAGCGATAGGCGGCACGCGACACTTTCTTCGGCGGTTCGGCGGAGGCGGGAGAGAAACTCGAGTTGCAGGACGACTCAATTTTTGACGTCACTGCGCTGGCGCGGATCGCGCGGAAACTTCACATTCGGCTTTTGGAATTTCTTTTTTTTTCACTTCACAAATACTGAGTTTCCAAGCTTCGAATTTCGATGGTAATGTCCAGACATCGTTTTGAATCGTTTCAGATAATAACAAGAAAAATCATTTTGACCTTGCAGTGCAAAGGGGCGATGCAATGATTTTTGTACTTTGCGCAAATACAGCTTAGAACAAATCCCTGACGTTAATGACCTGTAAAACACCCGTTCGTTTTTCACCACACGCAATCCAAGTCGCACAAAAACAATTAAAGAAAAACGAGCAGAGTTCACCCCTCAACTCGCAGACAGAACACGCGGCCACGTGATCTGGAGCTGATTATTTGCCACCAATGTTGATCATAACCACGCGGTGGGATTGGCAAGGCACAGGACACACGCTGAGTTCCAGACATTGTTATGGTTCGGCCATTGTCGTCATTGCAGCGATTGGACACGGGCCACTACCCGAATGCTTCTCGAGCTATCGATTATCACGAGCCCAAACCGAGTGCCCACGCAATGCTCGGGACCAGTCTATGAGCCGCATCCAAATATCGTCACTGGGCGGTCCTGCGATCAGCTCAGCTACGTCATCAAGTTTTGCAAAGGAGAGATGGTATGAAAACGCTCGCATTTGTCCTTGAAATTACACCGCAACAAAAGAGTTTCTTGGCCAGTGGCGATGCGTGCGAGTATCCTTGAGTCCCACTAGTGCCAGTAAGATTGTGTAAAGTGGAAAAGATTTCAATTGAATATTGTTGCACCGCCCCTTTAAGTAAACAGCCTGTCAAAAACAAAATCGATATATTAAAGTTGTTTTTGTTTTAGTCGCGAAAATAAACTATCCATCGCCAAACGCTTATTCTCCGCCCGACTGTAGCACTAGCGGTCTGAACCATGCCAAAGTTTCAGCACTAACCGTTATCTTGCTCAAAATGTGATGCGAATTTCTTAAATTTTCAATGGGAAAATGGCGCCCATTTTCGCCTGTTTTCGGTAACTGGCACCTTGAGCTCCATGTATTCGAGAGCTCGGTCAGCAACAATTTTCCCATTGAAAATAAAAAAATTAAAAAATCACTAAAAGTTTGGCGTTTGGTTTGGACCTCTAGCGCTGCATTTGGGTCATGAATGAGTGTTCGGCAATGCTTATTTTGTACTTAAATTGAACAAAAAAAAAACCTTGTCACTTTTTTTTTTTTGGGGGGGGGGGGGACATGCATGTACAAAACGCAGTCTCACTTTTTACGGCCATACTCTGGGATAAGTTGACTTTAGCCACTGCGCCTCGCCAAGTGTAGTATACGCGGGAAGAAGGGTTATGTTCGGCTATGTTCGGCTAGTGTTCGGCGACTCCAGTGAAATCGACGGCACCCAGCGGCTAGAAAAGGACGCTCTGGCGGAAGGTCCGCTCGCCAGCCTTCTCGAGCGAAAAAAAAAAATATTCCCAGCGCCTGGCGGTTTAAAGGGGAAGCCTTGAAAGTAGGCTGAAAAACACGTGGGTAAAAATCGCCAATAGGATGCTCTTTTACGATCAAAAGCAACTGAAAGGGGCCTGCCACAATTAGCTAAAGCTATTACCATGGTGTTTTTAGCCATTTTAGTCAGATTTAGTTTTCTTACATCTACGCAAACGAGGAAAGTGTCAGAATACCAACTTGTACCAGATGTGCTGCTGAGCACGGGATGACAGCTGCCGGGTTCCACCGTTGTCATTCCACGCGCCATCTTACTTGCCGTTTGCGACTGATGATACGTCACCAGAACCACGACCATTCAGGCGCATTTAGGTCGTACCGTCACATGCAGGAATAATGAGGGGGCCCGAACAAAACATCTGGACAAACCAATCTGAAAGACTATCCCTGCAGCTCTCATTTTGTCAGTTTTATAGCCGGTTTCATTTTCAACGCAATTGTTCGTATGGGCGCATGATTTCCTCGTTTTCCGAAGCGACGAGTCACGTTCGCATTTACCGAACAACAGCGTCACGAGTAACGCTGACCTCATTATCTATATGCAGAACGACGTATCGGTAGCAGCCTTCAAAACACAGTTAAAAAGCGCGTAGATTAAAGCGCCTAGATTAAAGCGCCTAATGAGATCAAAGCGCGAGCGAACTAATGTGATGCTATAAACTGATCAGCGCCCCGGATTGATAAAGAAAAACAAAGCACCTTTTGATAGCCGAATTCTTTAGACGAAACCCATTCTTCGAGATCGTGCAGTGCTTGCTGCTCGAGTGCCCTCATTTGTACGAAACCGAGGCGGCGAAAATGAGGTCCTGCCCAGTGTAAGTAATTTATTCACGGAACTCTACCTAAGCCGATGCCATCGTCCGTCCACGAGTATCGGAGGCCAGTTATACACAATCGCCGAATCAGCGCATGTCATGCATAGAACAGGAAGAGCGAAGATCGCGAGCTGATTGGCTGATTTCCATAACGCCAATTAGCGAAGCTAAATTTAGCCAACGCCCCTTTCTCCACTAACAGAAAATAAATAAATCGTTCACGTTATACTCAGGCGTGACCACGCAATTTATGTGTCCGTGAGATCGCAACAGTGCCCACAGTTCAAGCATCATTGTCAGAGGTGTATAGACGTTTTCTGTTTCTTGTCGTTCTTAGTCACGTGGGTTCCGTATCTGACATGCGGGACGAAAACATAACAAAACTTTTCAACCTGGAATAGGCGAGAAAATATAGGTGAGGCAAAACAAGAATGTGTGACAATCACGCATTTTTCGTAAACACCTTCCAGCGGCGTGGAGAGATCAAAACGGTGTTTTACCGGATACCTTTAGAGCAATATTGACGGCGCGAGACGCGATTTAGTCGGCAGTCACCTCTTTCCACTTGTTTTCTCTCTCGGCATTTCGGGCGCGTGGAGGAGAGGGGATCGGCTTCGCCTTCACGACCGAGATGGTCATTCTGGAATGACCATCTTGGTCGTGCTCAGCATAATATGTAAATACAAGCCATCAATTCAAGAAAAGAAGACCAATTTAAAAAGTAAAAGAACAAAAAAAACACTTGATTACTGCTTTATTTTGACTATTCATGCACAGTTTGTTACTAATCCAGTATCGTGTTCTTCGTTCCATAACTCTATGCTTCCTTCTTGACGTCTGTTTTGATTGTTTGATTTGGCATATATTAGCATCCTTTTGGTGTTTTGTCAAGCTGATTCACTCTGTGTGCTTCATAGCATTGACTATATGCGTAAATTTGTGTCTTAAAATAGCAGTCTGAAACGTCACTACGTATTATACCTGTGTATTGGGCTATTTTAGCACAGTGTTTGACGCCACGAATTCTAAAGAAAAATGCTCTGACACATGTTTTTGCACATCCAATTGTAAGACGTTCGAAGCTTTTTATTCTGTCTCAACACTAAGCAATATTTGCTGTTACAATCGAGTGCGAAAAAAGAAAACGCGCTTGCGTTTTTCCGATAGGAATGCCTTACCGGAAGTCAAATGTAAACTGGTTGCTGTCTGCTTCAAATGTAACATCACACTAGCGCCACCTGAGCCTCTAGCGTCTATTCTGATAACTCCATGGCACGACCGGACTGGATTCCAGCGCTTCTTTCTCACACGGCAACACTGTAACACGGCCTTCTCCGTAACATGAGAAAGCATGTGCATCTTTCTGCGTGGGGGCGCAATGGCACTCTCTCTTCTCGCGGTTCCACACTGCTAACCCTGCTGATCGAAGGGGTTTGTTTCACGTGGCCCAATGGTGCATTATCGTGTCCGGAATTGCACGTCAACATCGGGGAAGACGTCTGGTGAGGTTTTCCACCAGCTGCCCAGTGATGAATCCCTAAGCACCACGTGAAAAAAGAAGGTACCAATAAAGAACCTTGTAGTCAGAAAGTACTTACTTTTCTACACTCTGCGCGGAAGGTCCTCTATTCCCTTAGTGAAGCATTTAGCAGATTATTGCTTTGATGGCAATCAAATGAATAAACAAGAAAATGCTCATACCCAGCGATTTTCGTGCTGTGGCATTCCCTCTGTGAGAGTCCGCATTCAGGTCTGCGACGAACCCTGTAGTTATGCTTTTTCAAATGATTCTCAGAATTCGTACTCATAATTAACGAATTCGTACTGAGAATTAACGTTCACCGCCAGGTCACCGAGAATCTAGCAGCACCTTACGGGCATGTCGCATTTCCAGCACAACGCAAGGAATACTGTCATAGCTGGCTCCGCGATAGTTTCCAGTACGAGTCACGCGCTCGCTTCTTCTTTGTCGACTTTCCAGCTTGCTTTGACCAGGGTCTCATATCTCGTGGACAACTCTGTGGCATTTCCAAACGAGGGTAAGAGAG
>JAZHYW010053465.1:0-45425 GCA_037355805.1 Ixodes ricinus
CGCGATATCGTCTGTGGCGTGCCAAGAACCGACTTTTCCGCCAGTTTCGGTGTTGCTTCCAGAGAGCCGTAAATGTCCTTGATACGTCTGTGTCTCTGTTTTGAACGCGACAGGGTTACGCCGTGCATGGACTTCGGGGAAACTCCGCGTCTATATAGCTTGTGGGTCGGTGGCCCTAAAATGATCGCGTGCATGCGCTTGTTTGGGCGTTTGAAATATCGGGATGGGATTGCGTGAGCGCTCTAATGAGATTGGGGTTCCGCAGCACGCGCAACTCACGTGCACGTGTGTGGCGTTACGTTTGCACGGGTAAGAATATAAGGATTGCTGCATCGACTGAAAAAGTTCGTACTTGGTTGCCTTTTTTTATAAACCAGTTAACCACCTCTTTCGTTGTTTACTGTCGCCTTTGACAAAAATTGCTGGTACACGCACTGTGGAATTGGTAAATATAACATTCTACTTTTGATAAAACAATTGCGTGGCAGTTGTTTATTCTTGGAGATATCGGAACGGAATGCTTTAACAAAGCCACTGGCATGCGTGTTTGCGAGATTGTTCGGCAGGCGTTTATTTGCCATAGGATGATGTGGCAGAAGCAACAAAAACAAAATGCCAAACTTCATCCACTTTCTTTGCTCACTGCCGGGATGCCATCTACGATCTGACAGTTCTAGAAAAAAATATATCACACTAAAGACGAGTCCAACAATAATTTTTTTCCGAATAAAGCTTTAGCAACAAATATCGTGCATGTTTCACCCACGTATACTGATATTCGCTTACGACATGTTGCTTTAGTGAGGGACGACCTTTCAAAAGTAGCAGAATGAGAACTCGGTCTCACAGAATCAAAAGTTCTACATTTAAAATTGTCACAAAGCGAAAGTGGATTGTGCTTCCGTAAAATTTTTTCATGATTGTAGCATGGTGCTTGGAGCGCGTCTCCGACTGTTGTGCCCAGCGCCCTGTTCCGCCCATACATCAAGAGTGGTTTTGAAGTGTAAACAAATGACGTCAGCATAAGCCGGAGTGTCCTGGTGTCGGATGTCGCGATCCTGGCGCTTGGTACGTGGAAATGCTGGCGAAGGTAGCAACGAGCGAACGTGAGGCGTCGCTGTCGTCGTGGCGTCCTCTGATTTCTGTCATAAGTCGCAAAAATACCCGCTGACTTGAGAAGCGTCCTGCAGCAGACCAGGCGTCTGCCACATCCACCACCGCTGCTGTGAGACCGCTAGGACAGCGACAGGCGACAGCATGACACTTCAATGTCGTCATCAGACGGACATCAAAGGGACCAATTTTTTGGACGAGGTAAACGCACCCTCCGGAGACGCATTCCAGGTACCATAATTGTAGTTTATAATAGCACAAGCAGAGGGGACAATAATTTACACACCCCAATATTTGTCATAATTGGACATAAAACACACTCCTTTCGAAAGAGAGCGTCGTTTAGTAGCTTCTTCGATACTTCTTCGAGTGCACCAGTGTTTGGGCATATACTCTGGCAATCTATTGGCCACGGAGGCTGCGTGGCTATTTGGCGTGAAATCGCTTCAGCTCTCAACGAAAACGAGTGGCTACAAAATGGCGTGCGCTAATGTTGCTTGAATGGGTCAACATATTTTATATCGAAAAATAAAAAAAACGCAGCAGTCGTGCAACCTAAGAGACACTAACATACACAAGATCTCTTCTTTTACCTATATTTGCCAATTAAATATCGAGAGAAAGGCAATAAACCGCGTGCGTCAAGTACACCCCACACCATCTATGGGCTTCCTAAGTAACTACACCTCGTTAAAAATGGCAATTCGGCAATTGCGGAAGGGTCTCACCAACCCTACCCAAACAAATAACACGAGGTTATTCTCAGACCGAAAACAAATACAAATTTAATGACACTGTAGCAAAAATAAAATAAAAAAATCTCCTCAGACCAAGCGATCCCCTTCTCTCCACTTGAAATATGCGCACGTACTGCACAAACAAATAAGGTTCGCGTATAAGGCGGAAGAGCTCAGCCGGGCTAAATAATGTTTTTGTTTGTGATCTTTTGTGTTGATGACTTTCTTTGTTTGTTTCCGTTGCGCTCGCTCTGCATTCATTCCTGGGTTCCTATTTCCGTAAACGCGGTCCCCCGAAGCCAGCCCCACTCGTCACATCCTTCAACTTCAACGCTAATGCTGTTGTTACAAAGCGAGAGCAGAAGTATGGGACCTCCGACGCAGCCTGTGCTGCTATAAAAAGCGCAACCCGAGGTAAAAACGTTTGGTATACGCGGAAACGCGTGCGTGCTTGGCGCTCCCAAAGGAAACGAAATAAGATTTAAAAAGGTCGAAAAACAAAATGACGTGGAATAAACAAAACAAAATACAAGGTATTAGAACAACGCATCTCAGGCGATCAATCTTCCTGCATTAGGGCGCGAACTGACGAACGGTTGTTTGTGAAAGCCAGTCTGAAACACAGGCCGTATGTTATGGCCCTTCTGAGAAAAATTCTTTTGTGCATAACCACAGCGATAACAAAAAAGGACAGTAAAATTTTACTTTTCGATAGTTTTTGTTTGAAATTGGAGCTGATGGGTTCGTCAGTTACCACCGCCGTCTGAGGAAACAGACGAAGAAAACAAAAACGTAGCCATGTTTGGTAGCACAGTCTGCGGCGCGGATAGGCCTGTAGCTCTGAAGTTTGGGCAGCGCCTCTTGCGAGCAAAGTCGAATATCTCTCAGCCGTGTTTAGTGTGTGCGTCATTACGTTTTGTTTTTCTTTTCTTTATCTGAACTTTCCTTAGTTATTAAAGCATGAAATGCTTTTAAACGCTACACCCAAACCAGAAATTTGGTCCGTCCGTCGTCCCTCCGTCAGTCAGTGCCTTTTCCTCAGAATTAAGCGGGGAAATTCATGTCACGTGACCTATACACCCATTCAGTTTTCCCGCTACGTTTAGCGGGAAATTTGAAGTAACGTGACCCTACGTCACGGGACCTGTATACTAATTCAGTTTCCCCGCTAAATTTGTCGGGAAAATTTATATCACGTAACCTTACGTCACGTGAACTATTCAACTACGAGGGTTGTCCGTAAAATAAGAATCCCATTGATTTTTCACAATTAAAAACACGTTTATTGGCATTGAGTAACACATTCTTGGAAAGCTTAGACATTCCCATATTTTTCGACATAATCGCCGTTGAGATCAATGCATTCCTGCAAGAGGTGTACCATCTTCTTTATGCCTGAATCATAGAACTCTCCCGCCACGCCATGAAGGTAGCTTAAAACCTCTTCTTTCAGCTCCTCCCGGTCCTCAAATGCGTCCCCTCCCAGGTGTTTCTTCAATTCAGGGAAAAGATGGTAGTCACTTGGGGCTATTTGTTGATGAGATCGTTTGTTAAACGGGAGATGTGCGGACGAGCGTTGTCCTGATGGAAACGAACTCCTTCGTGAGCATGCCACTCCTCTTGTTTGAATCTCGCGGCGAAGGTTCTTCAGCGTTTCACAGTAGCGGTCCACATTGATTGCTGTACCGGCAGGCACGAATTCGCACAACAATAATCCCTTCCTGTCCCAAAAGGCGCTCGTCATCACCTTGCCGGCAGACAGTGTTTGTTTGAACTTGCGCGGCTTCGGCGACTTTGGATGTTTCCACTGACGGGATTGTTGTTTGGTTTCTGGTGTCGTGTAGTGGACCCAGGTCTCGTCCCCAGTGACAATAGATTCCGAGAATTCCTCGCCATTGGTTTCATAGGCCTGAAGAAGTTCGCGGGCCGCTTCAACACGTTGCCGCTTGTGGTCTTTCGTAAGCATTTTCAGGACTCACCTTGCACAAACCTTGACATACCCTAAATGGTCTGTCAAAAGTTTGCCAATGCAGTCTTGCTGACATCAGGGATCATCTCAAAGAGCTCCCGAACCGTCACCCTTCGATCTTTCAACATTGTTTCTTCCACTTTCGCAATCATTTCGTCCGAAACCGAAGGCCGTCCAGAACGCTGTTTGTCATGGACGTCTGTACGTCCGTCTTTGAATTCTCTGCACCATCTGTACACATGTTGTTTGCTCATAAACTAATTCTCCGTAGACTTCACACAGATGGGAATGAATGTCCACCGGCTCAGTGTTTTTTGCACAAAAAAAAAAAACCGAATCACAAAGCGTAATTCGCACCTGGCGGGAGAAGCGAGTGGGAGCTCCATCCATCTCTAACGGCTGCCAAGCCAAGACTGAGCGTCGCAGACAGCTCCCCCGAGCGGGGACTGAGAGAGGGGAACCAACCTACATGCCAGTGTCGCCGCATCCCGCGTAACAGCGTTCCTCGCGACTGCAGCTCCTTGGGAACCTCATTTTACGGACAACTTTCGTATATAGTTCCCCGCCAAATTCAGCGGGAAAAGCGAAGTCACGTGACGCCACGTCACCTGACCTTTACTTAAAAATACCGGGTGTTCCATTTTAATTCGAACAGATTTCTTACAACAAAAAAATTCGTAAAAGGTGCACTAATCCAGTTTGGGCAGGTGAGTTATACGGCCAGGCGGACATCATATAAGTGGCTAATCTATGCGATAAGTAGGACAATTACCTAAACTTCCTTAATTTCTTTTTAATTAGCAAAAATAATCATATGGTTTCAATTAGAAACATGCTGAGCATAATCGAAAACCACTATATCAGTCAATTTTGGAACGGCTTGAAGTTCGTGGGAAACTCGGGGACGCACCAAAGTTACCAGTCGTGCAGCAGGCTCAAAGCCAGGAGTGACGGAACGCGATGATAATCTTATCATCCGCGTTTTGCCACTGCTACATACACATATATATATATATATATATATATATATATATATATATATATAGAGAGAGAGAGAGAGAGAGAGGAAAAGAAATAGAGAGACTTCTAAAGAAATTGAAATTTTAACTTCTTAAAGACTGCATTTCATGCAATATAGGATTTGGAGGTATTTCAGATCCTTTCTTACCGCGCATAGACAGATGCTGACACACGCGTGAAAACGACCGTGATTGGTGCATAATAGAACGCTACAGTGCCGCTCTATGCTCCGTACAAGCATGAAATGGTCGCGTCTTACGCAGAGCCGTATATGTTGAGAGTTTGGTCATTAAGTGGTAAGAATAGGGTTGAAATAAGGACACCTCCTTGACTGAAATTGTTCGAATGGCCTTAGGCGCATTGATTGACAGCTCCTTGGACCAACCCCTAGCCACAAATATTTTCCTAGTAAAGGCAATGGACTTAACAAGTACCCTCCAAACACAATTTCTAGGTAATGATGTATTCAAGTATGTCGTTTCAGCAGGCTAGAGTTGAAATTTGCGACTCCTCGTAACTGAAAGTGACGGGACGTTGTCGTCACGGCGACATTCAGAAAGCACTTAATCTTTCTTCTGAGTGCATTCGCTGCGGCGACCGCTGCCGCGGCCACGACGGAGTGGGCGATAAAAAATGAGATTTTGGCTCCATGGGAGTTTTGACCCAAACCCCGAACGCGCACCACACATTTGCAGTTGCGCCTATTGTTTCAGGAACATTTTCTCGTCAATACAGTTCTCTACCTAAAACTTTTCCTTTTTTACGTTGATTCCTGCATAGTTAAATTGATATCTTTATTTTTAAGAGACTGCAAACATACAATGCTAGGGAGGAATTTCTTACCATCATTAATCTTTGAAACCTTATTCCTACCTCAAGGCAGGACTGTTAGTGTCTACCGTTTCCTGTTTCTATCACTAACCTCCTGTTCATGGTGAAAATAACCATACAGATCATTCCAGAGAGTTGTGGTACCTTCAGCAGAACAGGTTACCTAGTTTTTTTCAGATCTATCTCTACGTTATATTATGGTGAACAGTATAGCAGGTCAATATTTCATTTACGACATGTAAACGCATGAAATCAACTTCAAGCTCCTAGAACATTTCATAATAAGTAATGCAGCCTTTTTACTATATTTATAGGTAAGACAAATTTTGCCTAAAAACAATGTAACAAAATCGTTATTATGAAACCTTCATATTAGTAGTATGACTGGCATGTCTCTAATACAGTAGAAGTTTTAAAAGAAAATAATGTATTCATTTATTTCGAAGGAAGCAGATTTCCTACACCACGAGACTTTCACCAAAACCAGATTAGAGAACCATCACCAGAGTCATCATAAAAATTACTAATTTGATCACTAGAATCCGTCAAAAAAATCGGTTTTTATTCTAAGCTATAGAATAGGAAGTTGCTTTAATTCACTCACAAAAAATACTTAAACGCGCTGTATATTTATAGATATACATGTCCTGTAACCCTTTCTACAGTCAACTCATCGAAAGGGCGCTGTAATGTTTACACGCCGTCCCGCCTTGATATTTTTTCAAAGTTAGTTGCCAAATTCATCACGTACTTAAGTTTTGTTTTTTTTAATTTTCGCTATTTAGAATTGAAATCGCTGGTTTCATTTAATGTTAACAAACTCAGACAGCAGTGAATTACAAAGCAGGTTTGAAGAAATGTAATGCTGACCAGTGGCTAATTTTGGGTGTATGATTTTCGTAATTCATATATTAATTGTAAGTTCCAAGTTCAAAAATATAAAACTTCAAAACTTTGCATGGCACCCTTCTTGATTCTCCTGCAACAAATTTGTGGAATTTTGTAATTGCCTTTTTGAACATACCTAATCTTCTTCCTTTTAAAAGACCTCATCAAAGCTTCCTTCGAGGTAATCGAATAAAATGAATGGAAATTAATGGAGTTCATCTTGAGAGGTAATTCTATTCAAGTGTGCTAGACAAAACCAAGATGCCCGGCACGCCTATTAAAAAGTGCATTAACGTAGTAGACAAAGCAAAGAAATATAAAAAGAACGACCTCGCTTATGGTTTATTAAAAATATAACAAAAGACGCGATGCTTTATTTATTAAAAAAAGAACGCTGTGCAACAACTTTGTTCCATGAAGCGCCATTGTGAGGCCACATTTTCTCAAGGCATAACTCACTCAATCAAGCAGCTTTCCGTCTTTGCGTCGGGAACACCAACATAAACTCACCAACATACGTTGTATACTTTCCTACATATACGCTCGGTGGAGGGCGAAGGTTCACGCTAGTTCACACACACAAGCACGCATGGAAGAAGAAAACTGATATTTTCCACTGAAAAATTAAAACAAACAAAAAAATTATTCCCGAACTCAGTCAACCGCGCCATATTCAAGTACCTCCAACCCCTTTTTGTCTCATTTCTTTTTCCGCTTTGATTGTGTTCGTTAAATCCCGCTCCCACAAAAAAAAAGAAAAAAAAAGGTTTGCATTTCTACTTTTTTGTTTTTCCCTAAGAAAAACAAAGTTTAGGGAGATTAGTTTTCAAACCCGTCCCCTGCCTTACTGCACTTCTTCCCTCCTCTTTTCGGAGTGTGCATGAAGCACGCGTCTGCCTTTCCCTGCCCCTCTTCCCACTCTCTCGTAATCGCTCTCGCAATCTCTTCTTCGCCCACTCCTCGGCGACCGTCCATACTTTTGAATACAGCTTGGGCGCTTATAAAGGAGTCCTCTTCGAAGGACGATGGGGCGGTGCTTCGCGAGAGAGAGAGTAAAGGGATAAAAATGCCGCGGACGCATGGGAGGGCGGAACGGAGAAGTTTCATCGTACCCAAAAAAATTCTCCAAGTGATTGTCAAATTGTTAGAGGCCTGTCAGGAGGGCGGCAAGCCGTGTGATGAATGACGCCCGTGCGGTACTTCGACCAACGAGAAGACGCTGAAGACTTTAAAGGCGAAACAAAATGGGGGAAAAGTAGCAACGCGTACGAGTTTCATTTTGGCTTCCTCCCGATACATTTTTTTTGTAATATTTTTAGTTTATTGCGGTTGTTATTGCTGCAACTTCGCTTCATCGCGCGTTTAACATGGGAGCTTCGTCCGATGAACGTAAATAAAGAAATTGATAGATACGAATAGAGTTATAAGAAAGGACAGGTTAATGCAGAAGTTTAAAGTATGAGTGTACTGTTTCTATCGTCTATCCATTGTTACAATAATATCTTCGTTGTTCGCGTCAGGAAAGGGGGCGATACTAACGTCTATGTTACGCTGAAAGCGCGGTAGCTCTATCTATGCTACTAGAAGGGTACGTTTTATACGTCTTTAAACGTGCGTATTTATTCGAAACTAGGTCGACCTCTTTATGGACAATGCCTGTACGTATATTTCTCTGACACGTTCAAGAAGAGTTAACCATTGGAAATTACGGAAGACGCCCAGCGAATTACGAGGCACCGATAACGTCGGAACGCTAAAATAAGTACTGTGTGGATCGTTTTTTTTTTATTCCAGACGTAATTTCTGTTTTGTTATTCGATGGCTCGTATCGTAAGTCTGAATGATTCCTCTCCTTGGAACCTGGGTGAAAGTACACACACAGGTCTGTTCATTAAATAAACGTCGAACTATTTTCGAATAAATACGGTATATGCTTTATAGATACCTGCGAAAGCTATTTTCTTTAATGACACGCTTGTTCAGGAATCTACTTGTGATTTCGCACTACTTTAAAAAGCCAACAAAAATATTTTTTTTTGCAACACTGTACGGCGAGTAAGTGTTCCAAGATGCGTCTTCGGAGCATCATAACCGCAACTTTAGGTGCCTGCCAATCAAAAGAGAAACACAAAGAACGCGCAGAGAACGCGCGATGACGTGGCAGCCAAGCGTACAGCCAATGAGATATGGCGGCATCGGCCGATAAGAATGCCGCAGTATAGATCACAACGAGAGAATGCAAGAATAATGAAACACACCCCAAGTTTCTTAAGCTCTCCCAGTTACTATAACATGTTACAAAACAATTTTTTTTCATGGCCTAGACGCGAAATGTATGGCCGCGCTTTTCTATACGCTTTAACGTTTGATGAAAGCGTCTTTCTTGAGAATAGAGAGTTTTAGTATATCGTACAACGCGTAGAGCGGACCTAGCGGGCACGTACTCAATCCACGCTTCGATTGGACGGCACGAGCTCCCGCTAGCAAAGCGTAGCTCTAAAATACGGTCTACTAAAAGTCTCCAATACGGAGTTTTTAGTAGATCGTTTTCAAATGCCCATTACTGCTACGGGCGCGCGCTTCAGAGCATGCATCGAGGTGGCAGCGCGAGCTCCCGCGACAAATAGCGTGGCCTGAAAACAGGATCTACTAAAACTTTCTAATGTCTTTACGCTACACCCTCGCGGTGAGAGTATAGCGAAGCTTCCCGGCTGTTGAGCCGCACAACGGCTTACTTTGCCTCAACATGGATTTCCTCATTGTGTATCAAATGTGGCAACGCTCCATCTTTTGCGCTGTGTTGCAATTCGTTTCACTTGGACTAGGAAGTCGAAGCTATGCGCAGAGAAAGTGAGGGAGAGGAGAAGCCGAGAGCAAGTGGTGACGTCAGAACGCCAAGCTCTGGTTGGAAAGATTAGTGGGTAGACCTAAAGATTTAAATTATGTCTTTTAAGTGCGACCAGACAAGCTCAAATTGGCGTGACCAGATCCACCAAGTTTGGCCGTCTTCCGTCCGATTCTGCCATCGTCATCGAAATAGCGTCACTGCTCCATCAAACCACCGGGATTTTTCCGTTGAGGATGCACTTCGGGGAGCGGCACCCGCACCAAAAGAGTTGGGCCCACAGAAATGACGCAGAAAAAACACCCCAAAGTAACGCCGCCAAAGACGCAAAAACCGCTTACGCGTCGTCATAAAGGAGCTAGTCCCCACGCAAGACTCAGCTATACTCTGGCGACCTATTGACTGTAAGGGCGGCTGGCTGGTCGGTATACGGACGAGGCTGCTCCATAGAAAAACGAGCCTCCGGTCGTAAACGAAACGGCTCGTATACAGCAGCTATATTCCGCCCACCCGCAAGCGAATACCGCAGTGAAGGCTGCGCACGAGCTGCACCAATAAACAGACGGATTTTCCTCACGTGATCTGCCCCACGCGTCTTTGCGAATATGGAACGCGCGCGGTCACGTGGACAACAAGGCTGAAGATTGATTTGTCCAGAGCGCACGTAGGCTTCTACACCGTTGCCAGCGTATTGATGATCAGAGCATAGCCTCACGCAGATGGCGGTAGCGATTGGCTTCCCTCGGATTTCCCCGAGAGAGCCGTGAGAGCCGGTCGGGACCAAGCAGCCGCCGAACCCTAGTCGAGACCTTTTTATTATACGAGGGGCTCACTTTGTTACGGGACTGTGTCCATAGGCCTTATACATCGTCCCCTCGCCTCGGTCATCCCCTCCCCATTTGTGTTTCTTTTTGTGTGTTTTCTTGACCGGGGCTGTATAGTTACGAAGTTCCGGGACGTGAGAGCGCATTCACCGCCGCTGAGGGCGAACGGCTAACTGACCGCGCGTGCAGATGGCCTCGACAGCTTTGGCTGGAGTTGGCGGAGGTGTAAGTATATGGGCAGAGCGTCTCGCCGTCTGAGATAGCGGCGAGACGGCGTTACGACCGTGTTGAATGGGGGTTCGGCTGAAAAGGGAACAAAGAAATGTGTTATGCGTGGGATGGACGAAACTTCTGGTTATTTGTATATGGGCAATGGTCAGAAGGACCATGGTAGGACAGACATTCTGAGCTTCTTTGCATGCGGAAACTGATAGTTTTCGAGTGCTAGCTTATGCTTTCAGGACATAGTATGACTTCTTGAATATGTTCTTTTATATTGCGGGGAAGTGCGATGCAAGATGTGGAAGTGGGCAGATTTTGGTTTTAAAATAGTTTTGCCATTAGAATCGGCGTCTATTTATCTTTATGTCCTTGGAAAGAGGGAGAAGGTAGACCTGTACCACGCGATAGAGTTTCCGTTTTGTCATCAGCTAACATGTCTAACTCAATGCAAGGGAAATGTGAGCAGACAACCGGGGTGAGCAGCGAAAGAGTAGACGCCGTATAGTCTGAGGAGAAAAAAAAACACGCCAGAAGGCTGATAAACTTAGATTTACTAAAATCTTCTGTAACTGAAATTAGTATAGCCAGTGCCATTACTGGTCACTTCAATTCTGCAAGCAAGAATGAAAAAAAAAAAGGAATGAGGCATATTGAGAATAAATTAAGACATTCCTTGGAGAAAGCACCAAAGACTACTGAAAGAGGCTTATGATAAGCAATATTTAAATCTATCTCAGCATGTGCGTAAGACATATATAACTTATTTTGCTCAGCTTGCGCCTAAACAACACATAAGTATACCAGGCGTTTCTTAGAAAAAGTATGACAGTACCTAAATTAAACTCTTTCGTCGGACAGGGTCCTTTCAGCATCATACAAGCCCTCAAGTCGTCATACCTTTTTGAAATGCAGGTAAATTTTAAATATTTTAAGTTTTCGGTGGCTTGGCGCGCTAACGCAGCAGCGCTTCGGGGAAATAAGGGCCGAATGCCACGCTGCTTTGTTTAGACGTCATGATCTTTAATATTAGTCGTAGTAATGAGTTCAGCAAGAGGCGCGTAAAAACACCATAGCAGCAGTCGTGCTAGAGTGTTCAAATTGCCCATTGGAATCAAAGACCCGATTCGCGACATTTAAGAGCCGGACTAACACTCGCAACC
This sequence comes from Ixodes ricinus, assembly GCA_037355805.1. Taxonomy (NCBI): domain Eukaryota; kingdom Metazoa; phylum Arthropoda; class Arachnida; order Ixodida; family Ixodidae; genus Ixodes; species Ixodes ricinus. The sequence continues at coordinate 11,610 of JAZHYW010053465.1, forward strand.
TACACTACCGCGTGGCAAGTTGTATCAGTTATGCTTCAGATGAATTCTTGGCAAGTTTATGTCTCCCGAAACAACCTTTAAAACTACTACTCATCAGGCAACATTCACAGTAAAGGGGCGAACCCCGCTGACGAGCTCGTCGAATAAACTCCCCAAGATTTGCTAATTCAGCTCGCGAGGTCGTGCCAAGCAAGTGCAGTGTATCTGTGCTTCTGCTTAAGAAATGTACGTAGCCTTTCAGACGGTTTAAGATTCAGACATATTCAGCTAGAATTATATGACTCGCGCGTCATCAGGTGTGCTGCACAATAAAAAATCCGCGACACATTTTTTTGCGACTAGCCAATTACATGCAGCAATTCAAGTACTGTAATCAACTTAAAACAAAATTTTGCGATATGACAGTTAAGGTTACCTCGAGCTTCCGACATATCTTATTGAGTGCCAATTCACATATTTCGCCTTACGCTGAAAATAAACTCTTAACCTTTCCGTTCGAGAGATAGTTCAATAATTGTAACGTGTTGCCTCCGGGCGCTCTGTGGGAACGCTTGTTTGAACAACTCGGAGAGTAACGCGGGAATGGTCCTAAAAAATTAACAAAAACGTGCCCAAGCAGCGTATCAAACACTGGAATCACGTTACATTTGGAGCAATATAAACTTGCTACAAATTAGCGCTCCAAAATCAAGACAACCCTCTTCAAACACGAAAAGGAGGTATACACTTTTGGATTATAATCTTGTACTCGAGCCTTGATTTATTAAGTCTTCGTATAGTATATAAAACAAACTAATTATGGCATGTTTCTACACCTGCAGTGAACCACATCTGTGAGCCACAGTGACTTCTAAATAAATAAATTGATGATAATAAAGAAACGTTACACATATCGTTTCACGAAACGTTGTCATGAGATATATACATTAAAATATTCCTTGCACACTATCTAAAGCTGTTGGAGTGATTTAAAGTTACTTGTTACTGCAAACTCCCGGTGAACATTAAAGTTGTCCGTATATATTTTGCTTACAGCGTTGCATTTCAATGCTTGTTTCCGAGTTTAGGAAAAACGCATTTTACAAGGAGTAGAGAGATTAGGTTGTTTTTGCCCCATACCTCGATGGGCACCTTCGAGGGTGTTTACCATCGGGGACCGGAGGGGGGGGGGGGTAGTCGTGGAAGATGGGTCCGGATGCTGGTTGGTGTTGAAGACTTCGTGTTGTTGTGGCTGACGGCGGAGAGTTAACGGACTTGGAGGCGAAGTTGTAATGAATACAACAAACTAAAATAAACTTTACTGCTGCGTAAAACAATTACACGAAGACAGTACAAGTATTAAAAAGGCGTGACTAACTGCCGCTCACAGCTTACGTAGTTAAACAGTTACAAGACGGACGCCTCGGAGTCAAGTGTCCTCCCGCGCGCGGTGAGGATGGCAGCTAAGGGTTGATTGTCGCGCACGATGTAAGTAACGCGGCGAACCGCGGAGAAAACTGCTGGAGCGCTCGGGCTCGTTCAAATTCTCCGTCCGGTCGGGGTTTACGAGAGTGCGCCAAAATCTGTCACATCCAATAAGGGTCTGGTTAGAATCCCATTGGGTCCAGACCCCGACGCATTCTCATGAGCCAGTGACAAATGCGCCTGGTGCGCGTACAGTATTGGCTCTCATTTCACCCCCACCCCTTAATTTCCGTTTACAACGCCTACACACACACACACTCACTCAACCAATCGGACGGGCAAAACTACCCTCGCCAGGAAGCCAAAAGGTCAGCTACCAAAGACAGTTCCCACGGCTAGAACCCAAACATTGAGACACGAGCTCTGGTTTGTTTATGGTCGGAGAAAATAAACGGACTCCGATGATCCCAGCGAGAATCGCCTGGACGTGCCTCACGGGAAAGACCGTCCCTCGGAGTGGGAGCATTAGGTGCGTTAAAACCAAGAGATAAACGGAGAACTTGCCAGACACAACACACATGGGTCTCGCGAAGACGAGCGTAACGAAAGATCACACCGCATTCCAAGAATACGGGGACCACTTCGGAGGGGAGGGGGGGAAGGGAGGATGCTCACCCGATGCTGCATCTACCTCTGTACGTAAACCCCTGTCACGCTCGGAACCCCGCAGCCAGCACCCCCAACCTCTGGAACATGATCCGCGGTCTCCGCCGGTGTGGCCTGCGCCCGAGACCTGCGTCCACGGCACTTCGTCAAGTTTACAAAGCGGCCTGCCCGTTGACAAGTGCACTTAGAAGTTTTGCTGGCTGTGTAGGTTTATGTGTGTAGATGCAACGGCCCTTGGGTTAGGGGAAAGACTTGCGGGTAATGACCCGCCGTGAAATAGACACAACCCCGCTCGTGGTGGAAAAAAAAATAGGTTCAAGACATACCGGGACGTATAAACAAATGAAAAAAAATGCCGTCTCGGCGGCGCTGAAACATGCGACCACCTCTACACAGTGTAATGAAAAAACTGCGACATCGTATTAAAAACTACTGATGCATGTCTAACTAATGGTCCCAAGTTCTGTGAAAATGTAAAACCTTCAAGGATGGCTATAGACTCAGCTGTTCACAGCTTATCAAATTCAGTACGAGATGCTGCGTGAAAGAAGGCCCTTTTTCATCAACGTTGAAAAGAATGTCGTCTTTGGTAGACTCGCCTTTTAGGACTGATCAGAGAGATTTTCGAAAAATTGCTTTAGTGAAGAAGGAGCTAAGGGTAAAAGAGATCACGCTTCTTGAAACAGACAAATCTGGGAAATTTGCTGTGTTGCCAATGGATGAATTTCGGAAAGCATCTGACTTAGCCATTATGGGGTGTTCAAACAGTTCGACGGAAATTTGAAACATATTAAGAGGAAAGTGGTTGGCGTGCTAAAAGAGTGTGAGTTTCTGTCTTTGGTCTCCAAGCTGAATGATAGTTCTTGTGACACTTTTGGAATTAAGTTTTTCTGCAAGGATCATAAGGCAGACTTTTCTCTCCGTGAAGTAGTCAATGAATATATACATTGCAAAATGTTGTATCTTCTTTTCTTCAGAGCGCACTCTCAGTTTTGGAGGTCAGAAATCCGTTGTCTCTGCGCTGCTCAGATGATTTGGTTACAGAGTTACAACCATTTCATGGCAGGCGTTGTTCTATTCTTACGATGGACATAAAGGGGTTGTATTATTCGCTTGAACCTAAAACTTTACTCAGTCGTGTTAGTCAATTTTTGGAAAATAATCTTTCCAGGTTTCAATCACAGTCCGTAATGGCTGTGTCAGATTTACTCAGAACTTTAGAGTTATACCTACAGGCAACGGTAGGGAAGAACGATGATAAAAACTTTATTCAGAAACAAGGAGTTTGTATTGGTTCAGCTGTAGCCCCAGTTCTTTCAGAGATTTACCTAGGTTCTTTAGATCTTTTACTACACGGTTTCATTCAGAACGCGTCTCCTGATGACGTCTTTATAAGACGTTATGTGGACAACATCTTGGTTTGCACTATTCATCGTTCTCTGTCCCCCTCGTTAAAAAGCTTCGTGTGTGAAAGTGCTCCAGAGCTACAGTTTTCAGTGGAAAGGCCGAAAAATGATCACCTGAAGTTTTTAGATATTCAGTTGAAAACTTCGTCTAGTTTGTGTTGGCAATATGGCAAAACTACATCGAAACCACTCCTACCTTTTAGTAACTGCCATTCGAAAAATGTGAAGTCTGGCATTGTGCGAAACCTTGTGAAGAGTGCTATGAAAAAATCGTGTTCGCATTCCATTAAGTCCTCGCTACAATGCCTTTTTGACCGTTTTAGTGTGGCTGGCTATCCGGAAGATTATGTTTTTAAACAGTTATTGCACCTTGTTTCATTTGAAAAGAAAAGTCAGGAGACTCCCAAACCCACCAAACACGTAGTTCTTTCTTTTTCCCATCGCATCTCCCACAATCTTAAATCAGTTGGAAACCGTTACCGTACCGGCACAGTGTTGAAGAATAATTTTAGGCTAAACAGATTGACGCCGTTTGTTTCCGCGAAGACTTCATGTACAAAACAGCACAGAGAAAAAGATGTCAATTGTGTGTCGGGTGTAGTCTACAAAATTCCTTTTGATTGTGGCCTCTGCAACATAGGGCACACCAAGCGTTGCCGCAATGACCGTTTAACCGAACACAAACGTTGCGTTAAGAACAGGGACCCCTACTGAGAATTGTCAAAACATGTTATTGAGTGTAATATTTGTGTACCGCTTTGGCATTCCACCTCAGTTGTCTTAACCGAGAGAGATGACCACAAACGGTAAGTTAAAGAGTCTCTCACTATCGATAATCATGGTAATGCAGTTAATACTCCGTCCTTAGTTTAGGTACGGAGTTAAGAGTTTCTACAAATATGATTCGCCTTGTTTTGTTTTGAGTAAGGTCACCCACTAACCTATGTGTCGGCATGTTCCTTTGTTGGCCATCGCCGTCTATCTTTTTGCGTTCTTTCTCTTGCTTTCTGTTCGTTTTGATGTTTTGTTGTTAGAAGTTTTGTCCACGGTCCTGTTGTTTGTTCTAGCCGTCTATCTTTTGGTCCATTCTTTGTTTTGTGTTCATTTGGGTGTTTAGAAGCTCAGTTTTTTGCCCACGGTCCTGTTAGTTGTTACGGAAAAGAGGTTTGTTTCTTTTTGTTGTCTTATCAGGATGTTTGGGTGAAATGATTAAGGTTCAACCCAACTTCTTTCGGCTTTGTGGCAAGTCCTGTGAGGTCTTACGCGTTTGTGTAAAGAGTGTTTTCACTTTCCTTCTCTTTTCTTTTTGGTTTGTGGGGGCAGCGAAACCCTATATAAACACGAACTTCTGTGGAATAAAATTGGGGGAATCGGTGGCCAGCATGATGCGGCTAACGTGTCTCAGCATGCGAAGCTCGCTGGACGATTCGATCCCCACCGCCCCCGCCCGTTTCGATCTGGATGAGTTTCGTACCGGCACGCGTTCGTGTAATCACTACTGCGTGATGCGCGTTAAAAACCCCAGGTTAGCGGTTGTACTGCACTGACTAAATTTCTCATCAACAGCTAAGAGACCGGTCACCCGTTGAGGCGTACCTATATCAAGGCTGTATAATTATACAAAGCAAGACAATTTTTTGAATAAAATTCAGCTGTGTTTGAGACTCTATGTGTTGTGTTGTCCTTCGTCTTTTCCCTAGTCTCGGGGGTTTTGTCTAAAATTATAATAAAACAAACCTTTGCAGTGCATTAGAAAAAATAAACTTTTTACTTTGTACTGAATAAACTTAAATAACGGTGTGCGTGGCTTGTGCAGTGATCTTGCGCACTTCGCATTACCTGAGCATAACAGCTACACGTTTATCCCCAATTCCGTCATGTCAATCAGATGTGAAAGATACGTTAGACCCCGCCTTCGTAGAGGTCTACTGCAAGAACTGCGTGCTCCAGAAAACAGCAGAAAGTGTATTGGCGACCATGATAAAGGATAGAGATACGAACCGGCTTCAACTGGTTCGCACGCGGTAGAACCAGTAGCCAAACATATATTTACTGTCATTTTGTCTGATACCGGAGCCGAACCGGAACAAAATACAAGAAACTTACTATACGGCAACCCAAACCCAACTTAAATAATGACCGGTCGGACAACCTGGCCGCCACGAATTTAGCTGTTAAACAGAGATCGCAGTTTTAAAACTGTACATTCCTGATATAAAAACTTACCACTGTGTAAATAAAATCTCGCGCAGCGTCTAAACGAGAGGACAGTCGGCGATCGCGGTTCTAGCTCTTCGAAACCAGCCAGAATTCAACGCAACGTTTCAAGACAAACAACCAATTACGCCTGCGCATAACAAAAGACGCTAAAGAAGGTCTCGAATGAGAAAAAAAAATCACAGGTATTGGCAGCACCTCCAAGAAAACAACGACAACAACGTCACCTAAAGAAGCAGATGCGGGAATGAATTACACGAGTGCAGATTCAGCGTTGGGCTCAGATTCGTGTCTTTGCTGACTGTGTCGGCCAAGCGCTCACGCAACTCTCGGGTTTCATTTGTTCCCCGCGTATGCGCCTTGAAGTGACGTAAAACATTTAGGCGCCCGGACTTGTTATGAAGGAGGTCTTGGCACTGGACACAAAGCGTTCACTTCTGTCTGTGACGCATTGAACGCTATTTATAAGAGACTTTCGTCTCTCGCTTTCTTCTACTCTCTCTCTCTCTCTCTCTCTTATATTGCGTTTGTGTTTACGGCGTCACAACAATGGGTGGCGCTTTTCGTAGGTACATATACAGCTTTAAAGAGCTTGACGGCATTCCGGTACCATCATTTCGGGCGTCAAGTTATAAATCCCGTTTTATGGAGGCGATCATTCGGTGTTGCAGCAGTTATTATTTACGGTCTCTGCGCTTTAAACAAGGGAGCTCCACGCGATGCGAGACTTATAGTTCTACACCCAACGAATCGCTCCATGAACGCCGTTCTTTTATTTAAGCCCAGAGCGCACATAAATTTCTCCGCGAGCGTAGCAGACGGGTCTTTGGTGTGAGGCGTATGGTTTAACGCCGAAATATTTCACCCGGGGAGTTTAATACACTTCCGTCTGACACTGTGCCTTAAGCGTTAAGGAGGTATTTTAGGTCCGCTAGGATTTAAAGCTGCGTTGAGATTCTGTGCGCTCCTACAAAATCTGTTGTTGTTGTTGCAGGTTTTAAGAGAAGCACTCGTACGACCCACTTGTTTCTATACCGTGGAAAGCTGAGCTTTGTTTAATAAGATGTATTACTTTATTGATATGGACGTGACTGTAGTGCGCCAGATGAGCACTCCAGAGACTTGAAGCTCTTTCGTGTCAAACCATGTTGCTTCTCCCTAATGTTGCGTTATACAGCGGGAACATTTATCCCAATATATTTAGTTCCTTCTAACACTGAACAAAGATGTTTAACTGTCCAGCAGAGAGTCAAAATGTAGACTGCTTTCAGTGCAAAGTTAGAGACAGATTTATAAACAACATGTACCTATAAGTAGGTTTTCGCGTTTTCTGGGTTTAGGGCGCTTTCTTCGAAATCGGAAATGTTTTATCAAAATATATTTAATAAATTTTGATAAAACTGAAGAAAAATTTTAATTGTTTCCTTCAGTTCAGTGTTTTTCGGTATTAATTCTTGGTGTCTGACAAAAAATACAGTTGATTCGAGGCTTGTGCCGATGAAAATAGGACACGGGCATGATATTTTAGAACTTCTGGGGAACATATGTGATGCTCAAATACTTGGAAAAACGTACCCGTACCGCTAAAAGTAGGAAACGAGATAAGGGCCCGGTGTGTGGTTCCGATCAACGAAGCAGCCTTGTAGATAGTTTAGGGGGCCTGTATTCCGGCTCAACATAAAATAAAGCTGCAGATCGAAATTTTTCTTCTGTGAAGCTTGACGTCTCTTTTTAACAAAGGGCAGCTCCAAATCGTTTCTTTTCTCTCGTTTTTCGCCGATTTTGGTACAATCGATTCGGGCTTTAATTTTCGGGGTTTATCGGTATTTACTTAAAATAAATTTACCTACCAAGAACGTTGTTCCGCAAATAATTTATCATTGGCTCAGTGCTATTCGTAGTATGTACAGGGTTTCTGTTCTAAAATTGTAAATTAACTAAACAGAGGCACTAAAAAAAATTAAGCTTCATAATAATTTTATCAAGCGCGCATTTACTTGTTTTTCCCTCCACTACAATGTATACCTAGCCTCACGCGCACGATAAAGTGCCTGAATTGAATGAATAAAAATAAACTGAGGCTACGAGCGGCGTACGAAACATCTCTTGGGGAAGGGGCCACTCAGGGTTCCAAACTTAAGGTTTGCATTCTGCGGGCCAAAACTGCACTATCGTGGACACAGCTGGCTATAGCATCCGCAAGCGCTGTGGCGCTTCTCCTTTGCGCCAAGCAGACACTAGACGACGAAGTTGGGTTTGTGAACGCAGACCGGAAAAATGTTCGATTCTTCTCGGAGACCCTGTGACGCTGGGCGCACGGAACGGCCACCGCTCTCGTGTTATAGACAGCCACACTCGTACGTAACACGTTACAATTGACGTGTTATTTTTCTCTAGTTACCATTCTCGGTAACGAAGTAACGACTTTGGTACTTTTGGAGGGAAGGGACGCGTAACGCTATTCCGTCGTTTTTGGTTGGACAAACTAGAAATGGTGTTTGGTTACTTCTGGAGAGGAACGTGTGCAACACAAGTTACCCTGTTTCGTTTTCACCCCAACGGGCGCATGTGACTTTCACGGCAAAAAGCGCCGCCAAGAAGAAAAAAGGGGGACACCCGTAAATGTGTTAAAAAGCGAGGCGTTAATAATGATCACTAAATACTGGAAGGCGACCACTGTTTAAGAAAAACGAAACACCCGGAGTTACGATTAAGTAACTGGTTACTTTTAAGCTAAGGTGGCGCGTTCCTCTTGAATCTCAGTAACGACTAACTTTCTTTGTTACTCTGTGAGCGAGTAACGAGTTACGAAAGATATAGTTACTTTTTTTTCAAGTAAGCTGAATATGTATGTAGACAGCTGTGCCCACGATAGTAGTTCTACGCCACTGAGTCAAAATAAATTGGTAAGCGAGGTGATCACGGTAGGCATACAATGTTCGGTGAACCGCGACACCCCGGGAACCCAGAGTACCAACGCAGACCATAAAACAAAACATCGACGTGGGACTCTCAGCAACGACGTCTGCGAGGAATGGTGCCAAGCGCCTTTAATTTTTAGTCATTGTTAATTTCAGAATCTACACTTACAAAACGCATCTTTCAATTTAAAGAGCGGATCTCTATTTGGAACAAAACCTTGAACGTTTCTTCGAGACGAACACCCGAAACAACATTCAAGCATGCGTTGCGCCATCCGTGCGTAGCATTGTCAATCAGAATGATTGTATACAATTGTTCGCCCCGTGCGTAAGAATAACAAGTTATTCTTTTCTCGCATTTAGTTTCGTAAACAATACAGCCACACAATTTGTGTATAAAAATGCGAAACCTAAGGACACATTGCTGAAAGGTTTCGCTTGCACTCCCTTCTTTAAATTAATTATGCGGTGTCTTTTACGATGCAGTGGCCCTTGAGGTCGCCGCGGAGATAATGGACTTATTGAAGAAAAGTTCTGCGCATGCTCAGGCCCTCTTCATACAGTGGGGAATGCTGAAACCAGGGTTGCTGCCCGTAAGAGGAAGGCGAGGTAGCGTAACTCCCGTTCCGGACGCCAACCGTAGTTCAAACTTTCGCCGCTTGGTGCAGTTTTTATGTTAAAAAAGTGCTTTGGCTAGGTGGCTCAAGTCACCACCAGGCCAAAAAGTGTTCAGCACCATTCATATATCTATCATCCATTGATTTCGTCTCTCAAGGACGCGGCAAAGGTTCGCCAGTGTTTCCAGAAACAAGCAAGATGTATTGGACACATGGGCGTTGAAGCGATGCGCTGGTGGCAGACAGTCAATTCGTTCTGAATGTCGGCGGAACGATTCGATTAGGTGAATGGAACATGGTTGTGTTTACTTGAAGCATCATTTAGCTAGTATTCGACTATTGGTTCGTTCGTAACCTTCGCAATACGCATGCATCGAAGCTCAACTGAACTTCCACGAAAAAGTTTTCGCCAGCTTGTTTTTAAATATCTTTTTCTCGTCTTTCATTTCTTTTTATCCTTTGCCGTGGCGCTTCCTCAGTGTAGTAGACGGAACCCCATGTCTGGCTGAACTAGGAGGACAGTGACAGATGAATCGCCCTCCCAATCTCGTTCTTTTGGAACTGGTAAGCTTACTTCGCTTTTGTTATCGAGTCTACTTTTCTTTTCTTCTCCCACTCCGCAATTCTAGTCCTACAGCATATCTGTCTTTTTGGACTTGGACTTCCGGAACATCGGACTGACCCCGCCCAGTTCTCTCTTTCGGAGAGACCAAACTCCACAAACTAATCTTCTCCGACTTTCGTCCGAGGGTTGTCCTTGGAACACGCCTATATTTCTATATATTACTTGGCGCCAGGAGACATGGATAAATAGAGTTGTAATTGATCTACGTCTATGCCTCGAGTGACATGTTCGGGAAGTGTAATGTTGGATGGTCCGGACCGCGAGGTCGCGGCGCATTCATTTCTTTGGTAACTGATTCTCGGGACTTCTCTCGATATCATTTCTGCGTATAGTCATTAATGGCTCGGCAAACGAAAATGGTGGCAAGCCCTAATCTTCTTGTCATCACTAGATATTCAATGAATCTGTGTCGTTATGAAGTAATTTAATAATCTACGCATTTTGTTTATTAACCAACTGCCACTCAATTTAACACGGCTAGGCGTAAAAAACACTTTATACCCAGGTATCCTAAGGTTTCAGTCCTAAGGTTGGGTTTTAACATCTGAGAAATTCAGATGTTAAAATATTTGCATTTTAATAAAAATAGGTTTTAATAAAAAATATGTTTAAAATAATGAACTAAATGCGACGCCCTATTTTCGTTCTGGATAATTTAATGTAATATCAAAGTTTATAACCTAAATTTGTGGGCAAGGTTAGTAAAAAATAAAACAGACATGACTGTACGCAAGCTGATCAAGACGAGTAGAGTGACACTCTTCTTTTAAGGACAGCACTTATATTTATGCTTTAATAGTATAATATTGATGCGTGTATGTTTATGCAGCCGGAAGTTAGTCAGAATGGGCCTCCGGTGTATCAGCAGCAGGCAAGAAATTAGGCAGTCCAGTACAACCACCAGCCTGGCGTCTCTAATATGCACCAGGCAGTAGTGAGAGGCACACGACTACACGCCGGTACGATGCTCATCCAGATCGAGACGGTCAGGGATGGGGATTGAACCAGGAACCCTGGGTTCTGCAGCGCGAGCTTTCGCTTCCACCTGCTCCGAGCTGGTGTGCGCTAGCCCACTCAGTCAGCGAACTCCTATTTATGATTTTGTTTGCATGGCCATGACCCGATCATCGGTAACGAACTGAAGTCATTGCAGCGGGGGATAGTATGTAACGAGGTACGGCATACGGCAGACAATGACGAATCATAATAGGTTTGATTTAGTTTAATGGAAAAAAAAGTCACGGAATTAAAGCGCGCGAATAAACGCATTCTGCCATTCACAAACATAAACCGCGGCTTGCATCCCAAGCTATTTACATTCGCTCCGGCTTTGCAAGCATGTTGAGCTTGCTTATGAAGCCACCGCTAAAAGACATCAATGCTACACGGGCATCAAAATTGGAGGTTTAGCAAGGGCCTCCTGCTGTACGATTTAACGCCTTGGCGTAGACAGGTTGGTTTACAAGAATATTCGAAAAATTTGAACAGATCTCTCGCTTGTTGGTTCTTTTGGCGTTTGCCTGAAGAATTGCTGGTTAAATGTCTCATCGACGTTTCGAGCAGTGGTGTTAAGGTATGCTTTGTTCATTATTTTTACGAACCGGAAGTTCGCTTGGACGTCAAAGAGTGGAGCAGCGCCTGGCGGCGTTTGCAGAGAAAAGGGTTTATACGAAGAGCAAAGAAAAGGGTCTTTACGGAGCGTTTCCACTTTACGCAGAAGTACGGTGATTTCACAGCTCCGAGCGTTGATTGGAGGACATAGTGCGTAGATGCAGGGGCTTCTAATTTTGTGTCTGCCCACTGTATTCCCCAGTTTAAGCGAAGAAGTTGGCCAGTGCGCCGGGCTCCACTGTCGTCTGCTATTCGCAGCAATAGCTGCCTCGCCTTTTTCTATGCGGCTTTCCGAAATCCGCCGAATCTTCACAGTTACAAAGCAGGATTTAACCCTTGAGAATGGGGATGCATAATATTTCTAGGGTGTGTTGATTTTGTCGTCTGGCAACCACCAAACGCGATACGAAAAACAAAGAACTCGTGAGTCGTGACGAGATTGTGTTTGCTATAGACCAACTCTACTCCCTGACGTGACGCCACTACGGTGGCGCTGGTGTCGGTACTGCGCATGCCCTGACGCTTCCTTCCTCCCGAATTTGGTTTCTGCGCACTCCCAGTGCCCACATTTGGTGTGAACAAAGCGGGCTTGTTTGCAAACGCTGTCTTGGTGTATGGTCCAAGATGGCTCACCTAACAGATGGCGTGATCGGTTTTGAGCACCTTATTATCGCTCCGTAGAAGATAAAATTGCGGCAATAGCTAGTAAGCACGCTAAAGAACTAGTATCTAAGCCAAAAGAACAAAGATAGTAAGTTAAGCCCCGCTGTTCTTTAAGCGGGATTCACCAGCGATTTATTTGTAGTCTTTTCCTCATAGATGGTGCGGATATTTTGCCGAAACAAACGAGTTGCCACAGGTTGTTTGCGCCGATCTAGGCGAGCTAGGGTTTGTTCGACCGGCGGCCGCCGTAATCGGGAGTTCTTGGACTGGATTTGCATTTTTTTTTCGACTGGCTCCGAAGTTGGGATTTCATTTGAACCATTCAAACATATTTCATGAACACCCTATTTCCTTAAGGCGCTGTGCGTTGGTAGTGGACTCAGGTTTTTAGCGTTTGTAGTAGCGTCATTTAAGTGAAGATGGAGTTGCTCACGCAACCGACGCCTTGACATCTTGTGTCGGATTCGGCGGCGTTCATCGCGTGTTTGTTGCACGAAGTTTGGTGCCGACGAATACGCGGCGGAGTGTTGTAAAATATATATTCAGGGGCATTTCGTTGTTAAACTTCGTTCTAAGAGAATTCAGCCTTTAAACGCGAGCCTGTATGAGTAGGGTCAGATCATGCAAGAGAAGCGGCAGAAAAAGGCTTCTGACCGTTGTGTCATTTTCAGCGCTTGTACGTACGGCGCGTCCTTAACTCTCTTTCGGCATTGACAAACATGCACATAATGAGCTAGCTGCAAAGATGGCATGCTGAGCTGTGTGACCTTCACAACCCAGTATTTTGAAAACAAAAAGCTTCTGGCGGGCGGAATCTTCAGTGTTCGAGCATTTGGGGATGATTTGTTCGCTATCCGAAACAACAAACAAGCTTGTGCTGGCCTCTAAGGATAGCACGCTGGGCTGTAATTTTGTAAGCATTGAAATTGTGTATTAATGGTATAGGCCTCTGTCAGCATATGCTCACCGGCTCTAATAAGACAAAAAAGAAATAACATCACATTAAGCGTTTCATTAAAAAAAAACTAACATTACTTTCCTTTGAGCTTTCTTGTAATTCTTTCTCACATTTATTGTTCGTGTGCAACATGAGCGACCGTGCTGAGGCGCGGGGCATTTCTGAAGAAGTGAAAAGCCCGTTTTTACAGCCAACATTACCTAGACTGACACGCCTATCCGCTCTTCCTATCACGTCAGGTCAAGGGCCCGGCTGCCTGACATCTCTTTTTTTCGGTCGTTCGGCTATGGCGGCGGAGACTATGGGGTGGTGCGTTTCGTCAAATTCACTCTTCAGTTTGCAGTTATTTCTGACCGAACAATGGATGATCTGTACGTGACAGTGCCTACAGTGTGTGATGTGATGCGAACTGTTATAGGGAAGAAACGTGCAAGAAACGTGGGTTGCTGGATAAATGCACGGAAAGGAATTTAAGATCGGGATAAGTAGGAAACGGTTTTGATTAAGCCTCGTTTATTGGACTTGCAGACGGGGCGATCTTTCTTGACAACTACGATACTGTGTAGTTCAATGTGATCCATGTAATCCTAACCAGTAGATGTCTACTCAAAGACCTCGTTCACCGATTATCTAACTGGTTTAGGTATGGTGTTAGAATCCTGCTGTGCATGAGGGCATATTTAAGCCAAGGCAACGACAAGCCCCTGAGAAATACGTAACGATCTGGACGTTCTAAGCACTGTGTACAGATTAACCCTTTGGGGTATGGTGGTTTCAAAATGATGCCACCAAAAAACGTGGCATAAGAGTGCAAGAGACAGTGCTATCAATCTGAAACCACCACGCTTTGCAGATTGATAGCGCCCTTTCTCGGTAGAATATAAAATTATTTCAGTTTCTGGGTGATTTCAGATAAGATCGAACAGGGGTGGCTGGTCGACCTTTTTAATTTGCTTCATAATTTTATATGTTATTTCCCGATGTCCGAAATAAACAAAATCAGAATTATTTTCACCCAGAAAAAAAATTGTCGGACGCAAAAAATCGTACATCACATAGAGGTGGAAAGTCGCATTTGCTTACGTAGCCGGAGGGTCAACTTTGGGGATTAATAAGTAAAGTTATACTTTTAGGTTTTTAGGCTCGGTTCATACAAAAAAATACAAAAAAACAAAACAGGGAATTTTGACACAAATACCGGGCGTCCCAGGCAATGTAGAGGGTTTGTTTACCGTAAAATATACTACGAATCGCCGACCGCTTCTCCACCCAAATGTCAGAGCTAAGCGTTATCTTACTCAAAACTTATAAGTGATCTTTTGAAATTGTCTATTTGAAAATGGTTGCAGACGGAGCTCTGGAATACATGAAGGCGAATGGCGCCAGTTACCAAAAATGGGTGAAAACAGGCTCCATGTTTTCATCGAAATTAAAAAAAAAACAATCAATTTTTAAGACCAATGGTTTTTAAGCTTTGGCATCTGGTTCGACCTGCTATCATTGAATTTTGGCGGAGATGAAGCGTTCGGCGATGCTTAGTTTAGTTTCGCGGCAAAAGTAATATACCCTGTAAATGTTTTGCGACTTGTTTTTCGCAAACATAAGATGGCCCATCGCATGTTATTCCAAAGCATGAGATGGGCCAAAAAATGACCGGGATGTGAAGCTCCTGATAGAAACCAGGGACCCAAACAAGCGCTGGGATCTAAAGTCCCTGGATAAAATTCACGCTTGGCGTCTCTTGCAAGTACCGACAAACACTGTGGGCGAAAGCGAGAGACGCGTACCGCGAGATCAGAAGCGAAAGCGGTCCCGCAATTTTCTTAGGGGCCCAGTCCATAGCCGCTCATTATAGTGCTGCGCCGCCATCTGCTTCCAAGTGTAGCAGGAGGTACGGGCTCGTGCGCTGGCGTGTTTGGTGATTTTATGCCGCTTGCAAAGCAAACAAACACATCAAGGGGCTTTACTGAGGGCGAGTGAGTCTTCGGTGTGAGGGACTCGGAGAGCGTGAGGTTACGTGGCACGGGCTTACCGTCAGATCGGCTGCAAAGGTCGTGCCATCGGCCGCGGTCACTGTAAAATTGGAGTGAAAGCTCGTCGCGGGGCTGCGAGACACAACACGTTGCCACGGCATCACCACCTCACACGTGCGTCGCCTCTCATTGGTACTATTTTTTGTGCGGTGCAGCAGACAGAAATCTCGCACAGTCTCCGGCAAAACGTCAAAGCTGATCTGGACGGTGTAAAGCAATGGACTCGTCCCGCATAGTCGCCGTCCGTGCAAGCTCATGAAAGCAGCAGCAATAAACAATTGCCCAGGCTTGGAATATTTGGTACTAATGTCGCTATCTCGTTGAATCCATTTCAAAATGAATCAAGTGAAAATGGGCTGTCAAATATATTTACACAAATACGCAAATACCACGACATTTAGTCTTCCCGTCAGCGTCCTAGTAATAAGATAGGAGAAACCTCTAGTACGCGCTACCATTCTTTTTGTCACGTTTATCTTCTACATAATGTTTTATTTCAAATTGGCCTAAAAATGCCCTTTAAAGAGTTAAAAGGACATAGAAAATAAAGCTCACAAAAAGGCTCTTGTCAAACGTTTTTACAAAAATACGGAACAACCAAGACATTTACTCTTTCCGTCGGGGTCTTAATAGTAAGACAGCAGATACATCCAGTGCGTCATACCATTCATTTTGTCACGTTTATCTTCTAAGAAATTTAAATTTTAAAATTGCCTCCAAACAGTCAAAATGATCATGATTCTGAATTTTATTAAAAATCTACAGCGCTCTCAGAAGAAACTCTAAGGGTCGTACAACGTTTATTACATCTTTATAATGGACCTCAAAAGAATAAATAATCTGGTGCATTCCTGATACTCAAGTTTGTGTAGCGAAATATGCCAATTGAGTGACGAATGAAAGAACACACAGAAATGAATGGTGCCTGCTGAGGCGGAGCTTCAACACACAGGTGATCACTGCCTGTCACATCTTTGAGCCTCTTCGATTGCGCGTAGAAACTCCTCACTTTTTCGTACTTTATACCTCTCACGCGCGAAGGGAGCGACGCGTTTTGGTTGACTTGCCCGCCGCATCGCTTGGTCAGACAGTGCACTCATGCATGTTGGGACCTATTTTTCAATTTGCAAGCAGCCCCGCTACCAAAACTAGTCTTGCCACAATGGGTTGGAAAACGTTTTTACAAGCACAATTCCGGCAACCATGGGCAGGCCTTAACGAGGCTTCTCCAGACAATCTACAGACACCAGCAGCAAAATGGCGCGGGGCCCAGAAACTGTTGTTGTAAACGGGTGCTCACTTGCAAATAAGCATAAACATTTTAATTTATTTTTTAATAATTAAACATACGGTGTCTAGTAGTTGTGATAGGCTACTAGGGAGTTTTTTTTTTCGAGCCTACGCTACGAATTTCAAATTCTGCAGGCGCATGCATAATCGTTCTTCTAAGTAACGGTACGAGCACACGCTGGCAAAGCGATACATTGGGAACGCTGTGCTAAAATTCTCTTGTTGGACGTTGCATTTAAAGAGTCTTCGGTTAGAAGCTTGGGTAGATGTTGAGATGAGAGCGCGCGGGCACGTCAGAACTCCTAGCTCTGGTTAAAATGATGAGCGAACGTCGAACACCGGATACCGGCGTTCGACGAGAGACCAAGTCAGCTGTCTTAATATCTACCCATTGGCTAATCATTTTAACAAGTACTCGGTGTTCCGACGTCCTAGCGCTCTCCCCACTCATTCGCCAGTTTCTAACCGTTCACGCAGTATACTCTGCCCCAATCTTAGGACAGACGGGTTCTGCGTAAGGATTACTTATGAAATTATGAAGAGCAACAAAATGCGGGGGAGGGGGGGCGTTTAATTTCTATAAGTATTTTTTTAATATTTGATATAAAAATAAACTATGAACTCATCACCCGGACACCATATACCTTTTTGTAAGGTTGCTGAGTTACGTCTTAAAAGATGCGTGTTTAAATGCGAAGAAAGAGGTGGAGAGAGGCGAGGAAATGGAACTAGGGGGAGCTAGGCAAAATATCAGTTGCCAAGATGACAGCTTGTCACATAATGTACAACAAGTAAACATGTTTTTTCTTCTAATTAGTGCGTTTTTTACTCTTTCCTGACCACGGGAAAAGTAACAAATTTCAAGGGATCCGTGCCAACGCTTTTATTTTCCTAAGTTGCATATGGGGCAATCTGACAGGTCAGAATGTGTCCAATTAGTTGTTCATTCAAAAGAATCAAAGGTTGGTATAATGTGAGGAAAGGATGTTAAAATTTTATTTCTTTAAAATACAGTGTACGCGCGGAAGGCGTGTAAATGCCTAGACTTCTACAACTTGTCAAATTCAACAACAACAAAAAAACTAAATATACAAAATGAGTTTCACACCTACGGTTATTACTTCTCAAAGTTTGTGTGATCTAACTGACGTTGTTTACTTTTGGTTTGTTGGTTGTCAGCCTCCGTGACACGGGAGGTTTTCAACGAAGGAATGCTTATATTGGGGAAACACAGATAGTTCATCTCACATTCCAAGCAGAATGCCTTTTTTTTTGTGTGTGTTCTACGTTGGTCTCGTCAGAGCCTTGATTGCAGTTCCTTCATATCTATCATTTTTTTCCCGCCTTGTTGGGAATATAAAAGGGCACGCCGTCTCAGGACGGCGTTTAGAATTACAGTGATAATTACAGACAAATTTCTATTAAGCGACGCCCACAACATAATTTAAGGTGCTCAGAACTCTAGAAATCTAAAAATATGCCAGTTGAATTATGTAAATAATGCCATTTTTGTGACAAAGACTTATGGAATTCATTAGTCATGATAGACAAGTGCCAGCTCCACTCCAAGGGCTATTATATACAGCCCACCAGCTTGTGATAAACCTCACACCTACGTTGAAACAGAAACTAGATTTCTTCGGCTATCCACGAGATTGCGGAACATAATTCTACGCCCTTAATTTAATTACTTGACGTCGCTTGGAAACCTTTCGATCATCGGTGATCGATGGCCTATGAGCGCGGTCAGAAATGCGTTAAATACGCAAGCTATGCAATTTAACGCTTGATCATACAAGGTGAGCCTTCTGAACATTGTTGTGACCTTTCGTAACAACAAAGCTCAATCACGCAGGAAGCTCAGTACCCCCGGTAATTAAGTATTCACATTAGGTTGTCAAATTGAGCTGAAAGAAACGACAACAAATATTCCTTTCGCGATAACTTACGCCTGCAAATTCTCATCACATAAACTCAACTCCCACTCTGCAAACTTCGTTCCGGACGCGTTTGAAGTCCTCAAGGGGGGCAAATATTTTCAGAAAACATTACGCGAGAACGGCAGAAACCTTCAATCGACTCTCCATGTCTTTCTTCGAATTCAGCGACCAACTCGGCCGCCCCAATAACTGCCCACTTGCAATCCGGTCACGCGCATATCCAACCAGAAGAAAGGTAAACGCGACGACTCGGACATTTCGCAAAGTCGGGCAAGCATCTCACACGCTCGAAACGCCTTTTTGTTTTTGCTTTCAGAACTCAAACACACGAGGCTTCCTCTCCTGCGCTTCTTCCATTTTGTACATGATTACTATCAAACTTTTTATATATAAATAAATAAACAAATGAGCGGGAAGAAATACCGGCAAAGAAGGGGACGCAGACCTAACAAAGTGTTCCCGCTGACATTTTCAATCCCTGCCTGTCCCCTCCGGTTCTAGTGGCTTCTTGTAAAACAACAATATATAGAAGAAATACTCATTTCCAGACACCCCAAACCTCGTCCGAAACAATAGGATTATTTTTTCGATGCTTATGGCTTTTATTTTTCTATATTTCTAGTTTTATTTTGCTCCAAACTCAAGTCCCAAGTGCCCTGATAAACTCGGCGGCATCTGACAGGCTTACAAAAACACCATCTCAACGCCAGCCCCCCTACCCTCTCCCTTGTTTTGATACCCTCCACTTCATCCCTGATCCACCCTTTCCTTATACACCCCAAACGCGGCTTTGTTTTGTTTAATCTTTGTATGAATCCCTTTGTCTCTTTTCGTTTTTCCAAGAAGTCCAGTTTCCCAAAGGCCACACATATTTACGACCGCCGACGTCCGCATATTTCCTTATTGTTTCAATGATATACGACTCTTTGTTCCTGTATTATTATTATTATTATTATTATTATTATTATTATTATTATTATTATTATTATTATTATTATTATTATTATATATTATTATTATTCATTATTATTATTACCAGTGTCTTCTAGTTATGCGCCAAAGGTCCGTGCCTTTCCAACTTGCGTTTTCAATAAAATTTATAATCCCGCTTTTTTTTCCATTCTCACGCTTAAGCGCGAATCGCAGAAAACTGACAAAGGTATGAAACAGAATAATATATTTCTAGTTGATGAACTCAACCGATTACATCACCGAGCTCAAAACAAAATAAAAGAAAAATACTACCATTAATGCTGAAAACGTTTGAGTTCGACAGGATATATATCTGCTTTTTCTCTTCTGGATTCTCGTTGGTTTGTTTTATTTTTATCGAAAATATTTCTTTATGTTCAGCGCTTCTTAGATGCGGAGATAGCAGTGATATCTTTCAAGCCACCCTCTTCCTTACGCTCATTCTCTTTTCAACCCAACCTACCATTATGTGTTTATCTTTATATTTTTGTGTTCATTCACTTGTATTGACGCTGTATTTTTGAAGGTATTTGAGTTACATCGCCCGTCACGGCGATCGCCAACGTTACTGGGGTCGCTGCGAGGATCCTGTCTCTACCAAAACCAACACAGATGCTCCCCAAAGTTGAGCACCTCTCCTGTCGGATCTGTGACCTGTCCAAGCGCGCGTCGACGCGAATTTTCATCAGTGTGTGGCCACCTTTTTGCCAGCGCAAGATCGCACTTCGAAGTTTTTTTATCAAGAGGGCTACTCCCTACTCTTTTCTGTATCGAAGCTCTCGGTAAAGGTAGATTATCGTCAAATACTTGATCCGTAATCAGGAGGTGCTGCCATACATTGCACATTGATTTCTCTTCAAAAGAGACCGTGGAGCAATATTTTATGTTGTTTATATTACGATTGTTAGCATTAGGGCCCTTTCTTTGGGTGCAATTTGTTTTTTCAATATCAAATTCCTATCTTGAACACAAGCTCTGACAGTCTGTGAATTCAAATGCAAATTAATACATCTCTTCTAACGTATATGACAATGATGCTATTAGTAGGGGAATGGGCGGTGTGAATCTATAGTGGAATATTTAATGCCTTTGCATGTAACTTTTCTAAAGATGTTATAATCGTTAGGGACTAGTATAGATCGTTGTTATAACTGTTATAACGACGCACGCGCAAAGTGTTTGGAGGAGTATTGAAAGTGTAAAGGAGTTATCGGAAATAAACTCACTGTTGGGGAGTTTTAAGGAACAGTTTTAGAGCTCAGCTCTTAGGCGCCGTTTCCGTGTTTCGAGGCGTCGGCGTCGGCGTCGGCATAACCCCGCTGAATTTAGCGGGAAAATTGATGTCATGTGACCTCAACAGAAATTAGATTCTCCACTAAATTTAGCAGGGAAATTCAGTTCCTCCTCTAGATTCAGCGGACAAATTCAATTTCTCCGCTAGATTTAGCAGGACAATTGACGTCACGTAACCTCAACACCAATTCAATTCTTCGCTACGTGACCTCAACACCCATTCCATTACCCGCTAAATTTAGCGGGGAAATTCAGCTCCTCCGCCAGATTTAGCGAATAAATTCAGTTTTTTCGCTACTAATTCGATTCCTCGCTAAATTTAGCGAAGAATTGAATTGCTGTTGAGGTCACGTGACGTCAAATTTCCCGCTAAATCTAGCGGAGAAGCTGATATGTTCATAGGTGACGTGAAACCAAACCATGTCATGTCAATTTCCTCGCTAAATTTAGCGAGGAAACTGAATTGCAGGAGGAGGGCAGAGAATGGGATGCAGGAGGAGAAGGAGGCAAGTGGTAGAGGGTACGGGGGAGGAGGGGGCACACCCTTCCCTCCTCCTCCTCAAGAGCTGCGCTCTGATTTCTCATTACATAGATTTTTAAATGGCTTTCATTTTTGTACATCCGATACGGTACGATGGGCCCTCCGGTACCAACCGCGCACGTGCGAATCTTCTGCGGTAGCACATGCGCAGTTCGTACCGGAGGGCGCATATCGTACCGTATCGGATGAGCGAAAACTCTTCCCTAAAAGTCTTTATTGTCTTCAGAGGTGCTAAAAGCTGACTTGTATGGTACTCATTACATGTAATCGCATTACTTGTAATCGATTTCAGCTTTGCGTAGTCTTGTAATCATTTCATTACATTCACTAGGAAGTAATCACCAATAGTAATACGATTACCTTTGGAAGTGCTAAAGTTACTTGTAAGCGTTATTTTTTTCTCTCCCGTTTTTAATGGCGCCGCTTGTTCGTACAAGTTTTCTACCAAGGACTCCTCGACCCAAATCTCTGACAGGAGCATGGTTGACCAAAATTTGTGGATTAAGAAGACAAGTAGTTCATAACTGTGTGGTTCTAGTCCAATTATGAACAAGACAAACTAAACGTTTACAAACCGGCATAAAACTCTGTTGGTTTGAAAATCTGATGTAAATGGAGAAGTGACTGTTACTTTTTCAAGTAACGGCCCATTACTTTTTGTCTTGAGGAATCAAGTAATCTAAATGAATACATTTTAAGCAAGAGCAATTGTAATTCTAAGCGATTATTTTTTTAGTAACGTGTACAAGTCTGGGTGCTACAAACCCTACGCCGGTGAAATTTCCAAAATGGTCGGAAGAAATTCATTTTGTGTTTGATCAAGTATTGTTGTTCCTGCCACCACCATTCAATATAAGAATATTCATGAGAGCAGTATAAACTACACGCCTGTGCCGAGCAATGTGATGTTTTGTGACGCCAAAACAACAAAACTTGTCGTTCTCCGTTCGCCGATATTGACTGAGATGAGCCCAGTACGTGCGGTGTAGTTTTGCAAAAATCGTACGCACGGGGACTAAAAACTATAAAATCTGCAACTAAATAATTGTCTCATAATTGGTAATATTCAGTGTAGAGCATGTACTTGTAGATTAAAATTATATCTATTTCTGTATTACATATTTCGAGCACGGTAATATTTAACTATTATAATACTGCTCATAAGTGCAAATACTTACACAACATCTCGTGAGTTCATTATACCCGCAATAGTATTTAAAAGTTCGCGAAATAAAAGTTTGTATATATAAACTAATTATGTGCATATTTAAAAAAAGCAAGTGCCTAGAAGGGAATAAATTGTTACATGATTATAATGGTTGATGTCTTGAATTCAAAATACACAAAATAAAAAAATCGACATGTCATGAGGAGGTGGATGCCATAATATCCTCCTTGATTCGCTAAACGTAAGCAATGATTAGTAACAATAAATACACGTTTGATGTGTATTATTATTATTGTATGGTTTGTCTCAAGAGTAGGCAAAAATATAACTTTGTAATCTCCTAAGTAATATTTTTTCTGATGTAAACACGTTCGGTATTTCCTCCACAAAATCACGCATACACACAAATAATCTCTAGACAATCATGCTGGGGCCACGCTAGATTTCACAATAAAAGCGGTGGTATGCAAAGTAAACATGTTTTGTATATATAAACAAAATATGTCATAAATGGCAAATTGTATGACACACGTTTAAGTGCACTGCCTTTAAAAATGTTTAATGATCGGAAAACTTGCTTCTAAGTTTTTCCAATATTCTTTCAACACTTCGTGAATTTTTCTACCGATTTAAGTGCCATTAATTATTTAAAAAAAATAGTTTATTTCCAGTGCCTCAGAACAACCGAGAGGTTTTGGATGGTGGCACAAATGTCACGATTGGGTAAAGAAAAGAAGAGAGATTATACCTATTTTCAAATGTTATTGCGCACCTGAGCAAAGCTATTGTTTCTCACATCGCTTACCAATTTGCAACTCGCTTAATAACAACCCTCACGAGCTTGAATTGTTTTAGAATGCAATTTGTGTTTTAAATGCTCCAAGGTAAGTGATTCTGCACTATGTATTGATATATTTGTTTATTTTTCGTATCCCTGTCAATATTTCTTTCTAAGTCTGTTTACGTAAGATTTTACTCAAGTTTAATCAATTCTTAGGAAGAAAGTTACACGGAACCGAACCTTTACCAACTTGCTTAACTTCAGTCATTCTCTGAACCAACCTTCAGATACAGTCTTATATGTTATTTTGCAAACTTTTTTTGCTTCAGCCACACCCCGAAAGACAAATTTCTTCCCTAAGCCGAGGTGGTCCAATCAAGATAACTGATATGGCGCAATCACTAGCCTCTATTGAGCAATAAACCTCGTAGACCTCCAGAGTTCCAACCGAAGACACATTCCCTAATTTCCTCAATTGACGGTGACCACCGCCAATCTCTCTTCTCCAAATGCTATACTCAAGCCGACTGCCTCTGGGTTCGGGAACGACCACACATCTTTGGCGCCATAGCTTAGGGAAACTTTTTAAGGGTCCCAAGGAGAAAGATGTCGGTATTTATGGCGTTCGAACGCCACCGACCATTTCTGGCTTCCCTCCTATTCCCCAGTCCGATGAAAAGGCGGCAAAAGCAATAATCCGGATTACACGATCTCTAATCTGCCAGCGCGCGAATGACCGCGGTGATTCTGAGTTGGGGAGGTTTCGGGGAAGACGGGATGTCGGTTAGGGGTAAGGATGTCGGGAGTGGCGGGAGTAGTGGGCGTTGGGGAAAAGAGGGATTTCGGGGAATGGATGGGGTTGGGCTTCATGGACGCAAGGGCTCTGACTCTGTAGGATGAAAATGGGATACAGTAGAGGAGAGGGTCATGGGGACGGGGGTCCACGTCCATTGTTGCGAGCATGGTCGTCTGTCGTTTTGTTCGGGCGTGACGTTTGGGGGACTAGGGGGAGGAGGCAGGAGTGGAGGAAGGAAGTACGGTTTCTTGATGAGACTTGCAATCTCTATTAGGGCTTTAGAGGGATGACTGTCAGGTTTCGTAGCGACTTAATCCCGTGTGGAAAAGTATAGATTACTTTCCACTGAAAAAAAATACAGTTGAGTTGGAATATATTGCATCGGGGAACTATGTTCTCGCGTGTTCACCAGAACGATGGGAAGTTGATCGTGTTTATTCAAAAAACTCCTATATAGGTGATGACATTGCGTAAAGCTTCAAAGATGGGTAATTATTTTAAAGGGTTCTGAAAAATATGTGCAAGTGGGAGATACCCAGGTTTATCACAAAGAGAAAGAAAATGATAAGAGAGTTGTGAGAGATACCAGGCGTATTTAAACCTCTGGCAACTGTGTAAACACACCGTCCTTGACACTGTATAGTGACATTAAGCATTTTTTGTCCCTCTAAGGTTTTGCTTTGTGGGTTTTCCAAGGTTGTGCTTGAGTTACCTGTTACCGCGAGTGGGTGGTCAGCCCTCTCACGAGGTGGCAGTGTGGGTGTTTTGGTGTGAAAGGAGAGGGGCAGCATGGATCGTTCGGATCAGCCTGAGTGTCCGGTTTTCGGTGACCCTGTTGAGAGGAGGCATTTCTTTTTGGTGGTAAGGGCCTTGACGTATATATAAGCGCGTTCGTATTTATATAAACTAGAAGCTCTGTTTAAGACTTGTTGTTTTATCCGTTTCTTTATCGTTCCATGTCTCCGGTTAGGGTGGAAGTTCTTGACCAGCTCGCCTATGTTTTTACCCTTCTGCGATAGGTGTTCGGTTTCAATGCCAGGAATTTAAGTTCGCTGTGTCTAAGAAGAATATTCATAGCAATAAATATACACTTGAACTAATTTGGCTGGGAACGATTATATGGGCATGCAGACAATCACTATTATATATTATTTTAAAATTTAGCTGTTCAGTTCACAAAAAATATGTAATTTAATGGATGTCTTCGATGCTCACGAATATAACTACATCCGCAAGTAGATAATCTGTTTTGGTACAGCGACCTGAATAGCTTTTAAAATACCTTATACTAATTATTTTAACTTGCTTAGTCAAACATTATTGCAAGCTAGTTATTGTAACATTTAATGGGAGCCGTCACTTTTAATCGAACGACTCATTTGATACTTGTTAATATTCTTTAAAAAAGTAAATATTTTTTAATCCTCCTTTATACTGCTTTGTCTACTCTACAAGGTAAAAAAAGTAAAAAATAAACTGTATTTTTTGGAACGAATAAGCAAACAACGCAAGTTTCGAGTTCATCTTTATGGGGATCTTAACATTCCAAGTATAGACTGGGCATCCGATATACTTTCCAGTGGAATCACCCAAGCGGTGAAAGCATCCACCTCAATTGGTTTAATGATTTTAATGGACCCACACACCACAATCACTACAAAAACAATACCGGGAATGTCTCGGATTTTTGTCTTTCCAACTGCCGGATAGAATGTATATTGCCAGTGAATGATCCTTTTGTGCGGCCTGACAACTTTCACCCACCTTTTATAGTAACTTTTTGCTTTTCAGGGCGAACATAACATTGCCACAGTTCTACCAACTACGCTTATCCTAATGGGGATTATTTAGGGTTGTACATATTTCTGCGGGACTACAACTGGTCGGCGGCTTTTAACAATAACTGTGTTGATTCCGAGACTTAATATTTGACAGATGTAGTAGGAAATGCAATCGATATGTACATTCCTAAGCGTGTCTCCAAGCTTACTAAGTTCCCGTTTTGGTTTTCAAAATAATTATTTTATTATATGCATGGGAGAGAACATTTCCACAAACAGTTTAAAAGAACTTGGGTCGCGTTATGGTACATAAAATTCAGCATCTATCGTGCGTTAGTGCAAAAATTGTTTAAATATGTCAAACGTCTTAATGAAACAAAAAATCTTGAAAGTAGTCTGTTTCGCGAGTCCAATAAATTAGGGCGGTTCTTCAGATAACACAGAAAGGAGCCTTTGAGAATCACCTCTTTATGTAATGGTAAGGACTACGGAAATTCTCCGGAAGGAATAGCTGGTACCTTTCTAAACTATTTTAGTGAGTATTGCTCTACTGGTGTATGTGGAAGTACACCCAATGTTCATAACATTGGTTGTAGCGACACTTTTACATTCACTAGTCGACACAAACGAAATTTTAGAAACAATTAAAAGAATAAAGTCTAAGTATCTCTGGGTTCCGATCTTATACCTGGTTTAATTTTCAAGGGTTGCGCTGATTTGTTTGCGCCTTTGCTAAAGCATATATTTAATATTTCGTTAAGTAAGGGACTTTTTTCTCATTGTGGAAGAAAACCATTGTAGTGCCAGTGCACAAAACCGGTGACGTGTCAAAGGTAGATAACAATCAACTAGCATCTTTGCTGTGTTTCTTTTTCAAAGGATTTTGAGCCTTGTCACATGCCCGGGTGGTTTCATAAGAAATCGGGCAGGCTAAAAGTGTCTGATTTTTAAACAAGACAAAAATATATGGCTTGGGGGCAGTTCTTGAATGCAGGAGGGCTCAGACCGCTTGTTCCTCAGAATTTTCGTTCTCGAGTTACGAAACTTAGAAGCCGCAGTGGAAGAAACTAGAATTTTTGCCTGCCGTCGCAGGTCGCGTGTTAGACATCCTCTGTTGCCACTACTCTTTTTCCTCCACCACCTCAACTTTTCGCCCTCATTTAATATATACTATGACGATAGCTTAATGTATTCAAATATTTGTAGGAATTATATTTTTTCTAGAAAAAAGCATAAACTTGTCGTTTAGGTCGATTCTTGGTCAAATTTGACAGGTCCTTACTTTGTCCGCACTTAAGGTAAATTTTATTTCTTTAGCTTTCTAGAAAGCTCAAAGCAAGTTCATTATAGAAATAATTATACCATTATGATCTGTGGACTAACCGCTCTGCCGCCTTCACGTAAACGTTGTGAGAAATAATAAATGTTTAAAGTTTCAAGTCGATTTTCTCAAAAACCACAGTTTTGCAAATATCTATTTTTTAAAACTATTTTAGGTATAGTAGTCGACCACAAGAAAAAACAATCTATAAATGTAATATTTTTCGTTGTATGTCTTCTACTTGAGCCGCAATCATGTGAACCCTGTGCTAACATTGAATAAAATACAGCAACCTTACCGGCATTGTGCGCGTCTACGATTTCGAAAGTATATTTCTCTTTTTCTTTACGTTTTCAAAAGGGACGTAAAGTAGGCAAACTTGTGATACTCATTGTAATTTAAAACTTGAAATAAGAGAAAGCAGATAAGCACACTACAAAACAATGAGGAATAAGTATATGCAAATCAAAAAGCCACGAAACATATAAAACAAATGTTTCTATATACAACGGTTCAAAGTAAACAAGGGTGGCTACTCATTATCCAGCCTATTACGACTAAATGATACATTTTCCCACCATTCAAATCTTGGACATAAATCTTCTGGAAATATGCACCTGGTTTTGTTATCCTCACATCTTGCACGTCGCCAAAGGTTGACTGCACAGTTCTTGCACCTCAGTAATGAAGAAACGCGCACAAAGAACCAATACGAGGCCCCAAAAACATCGATAATACATTTTCCAAAGGCAGTATTTTTTTCCAATCCAGACGTAACTGTGAATCAGTTTTCGAACTGTGTACGAGCCACGCAGTCCACGATTGCAGTTTTCAACATGCGGCACGCACTCACTGATGATCTTCTGAATTTCGGGACACAAAGCGGTATGTGCATGCCTTGACATGTGCATGCAGCTACTCTTTGTTTCCGCAAATATTTTCTAGGACAACGTTAATGCGCCTTCCTCCAGTGTCTTCCTCCACAGGTGTGAGGATCGGATGACCCTTTGTGGGTTTACTCACTCCCACTCTTTTTTGTAGAGCTCCCAGAAACACGCGAGCTTCTCTTTGGCAATTGTGAGTAGGACGGTCTCTTTGACTTTCGGTTTGAGTGCCTCAACGAAGCATTGTGCGTTCGTTATGGGGTGCAATTCTGTAGTTGTCAAGTTATACCTGAATGCCTGCTGCTTGAGCACGCCGCGCACTCCTTCACACGAGCTTTTCTAGTGTCCTGATTCAGAGAATATCCACTTGGTGACGACATTCTATTTTTTATTTCGTACACCTGGTGCCTGTTTTTGAAGTGGCTTGTAGCACCGTCTGATTTGTGAACAAGTTGCATGAAAAATAGGCAATACTTCCTCCAGTCGCCCTTCGGCAACGTTGAGCACAAAAAGCGCATGGGACGAGTCATGGACGATGTCGTCACTCACTACGAAGACTTTTAACGTTCCCTGTTTGATCGTAGCCACGCAGGTAAAGATAGAAACCACCTTGCGCTTCCAGTGATGTCCTTGAACCGCGCGCTGGATCACGGCACTCCAGTTTTCAGCAAAATTGAAGTGCAAGCTGACGGCACCTTGACTTCACATGCGCTTTCTCGAGCCATATGGCTGTTCGCTGGGCGCGTCCGATGAAGAAGTGGTGAATGCATTTTTGTGTCCACTTTTGACACTCGTTAAAAAAGCCGTGGCATCCAGATATTTTTTTATCCATTCGCCACCGCACTCCTACAGTGCAAGCTTCAGTTCGACTTCGCACGACGTCCTTCTTGTTTAAACTTTGCCTTCTGCCTTACGTGGCATCAGTTGTGTATTATGGAAGTGCCTGTGCAACATCATTTTCGTCCAGCGGATGTCTCTGATACGAGTCACATGTCACCCTGTTGGAAAATCTTGATGTTGGAAAGATGGTGGAAAAAGTCTCAAACAAGTCTGTCGTATTATGGGACATCCTGTACCATCAGGAAAGGTAACTTCACCATAGTGGAATTAGTCTGAACGATACAAGCCGTCGGCTCCATTATGGTGGTATCGCCTTTTCACTGGTATAGAGGGCGATTTTTTTTCAAGCCTGGCATATTTGTTTAAAAAGGTCGTGAAAGCTATGCTTTTACGCTTTGTGCAGGTGAGTTATACGCCCAAGGGGACAAGTATAGGGCCTAATTGTAACGATCTGTCGGATAATCAAATATAACTTGTTATTTAACTTTTTTATTAGTAAAAATGAACATATGTTTTCAATGAGAAACTTGTTGAGAGTCATCGAAAGTCACTAAGTTAACTTTTTCTAGAAAGATATAACGCAGGGGTAGCATTTTAAGCGTTCTGTAAAAACGCTTTATTTAGACGCGTTTCTAGGTTTCGGATTCTTTTCGGAGCGCATCTCTGCGCCCACGGTCCTGTTCTCCAGGGCTTAGACGCGCCACGCACGGTCGCCCTGCTTCCCTGCATCCTACGAGAGAGGAACGGGGTGGCTTCACACTGCGGCAACCGTGCAGCAGGATCGCAGGCGTAGAGATACGCTCTGATAAGAAACCGAAATCTAGAAACGCGTCCAAATTGATCATTTTTTTAGAACGCCGTAAAATGCTGCTTTTGTCTTATATCTCCATAAAAAGAGTTGATTTAGTGTTTTCGATTATGCGTAGCCAGTTTCTAATTAGAACCATGGGTCTATTTTACCTAATCCAAAATTTAAGGAGCATGTTATTCTTAAAGGGAAGCTAAAGCGGTTTTGTATTTGAGAGAACACATTTAAATCTTCTTCATTTGACCTTCAAAATCTCCTATATCAAAATTATTTCTTAATTTAGTGAATCGAGGCTGCAAAGAATCATTTTTAAAGTACCGCTGAAGGCCTCCTTTCCCGGAGAGTGACGTCACAAAAGCAGCTTTCGAAATCTCTGTCCGAACGATGCAAGCGGGTAGGAACCATTCACACATATCGTATTAGGGGACATTCTACAGGATATTTTTTTTGTATCCTTTAAAATCTGTTGCCTATCAAAGCTATGCACCCACACACTATTTTAAAACGGGCAAAGACTTACGCTAGCTAGTGCAAGTATGCTGCAAGCTTTGGACGCGCGGCCCTCAAGCAACACACGCGTTGCGGCGGCCGAAAGATCCTCTTACGACGTCACTACTGGTAGGATGTTTTTTGTGTTTTCTCACGTTTAGTTATTATATCTTTGGGGAAAACGAACATGATATGCAGATTCACGGGATAAAACTACACTAGAATTAACCTCTATCTAGTTTTTTGAAAGAAGTGTTCCACTTCCCTTTAAAAAGCCGACTCATCATTACAATTAGCCCTTTATACTAAGCCCCCCCCCCCGCCATATAACTCACCTGCACACAAAACGTAAGTGTAGCTTTTACGGCTTTTTTTCTACAAATTTTTAAAGGATACAAAAAATATATCCTGTAGAATGTCCCCTAATACGATATGTGTGAATGGTTCCTACCCCGCTTGCATCGTTCGGAGAGACACGCGGACATCCAGTGGATGTCAGCGAGTCTCCACATCAGCGAGAGGTTTCAAA
This sequence comes from Ixodes ricinus, assembly GCA_037355805.1. Taxonomy (NCBI): domain Eukaryota; kingdom Metazoa; phylum Arthropoda; class Arachnida; order Ixodida; family Ixodidae; genus Ixodes; species Ixodes ricinus. The sequence goes on from JAZHYW010053465.1 coordinate 42,164, forward strand.
CAAGCATGATGTTTGCACACCAGTAAGCTATCGTCCGAGGTCCTCGAGGAGCACTAATAGCGGTGGCAAAATGGAGTGACTTGGTAAATTTGGTAGCAAGGATTTATGTCTAGAAAAATTTCACGCAGCAAAGATTAACTTTGTTCGAAAGATGATAATTATAAATTGAATAGTGAACGAAGGTACCCCTTCAGCACACCAGACCAAACTCCCCCTTTTACCGCTCAGGAGCTCCTAACTTGTGCGTGGAGGATCAGCACAACCCAGATTTGTGCTGCGAACGGAAATGCGATATAAAATTTGAATAAACATGAGATGAAAAATAAATGACGTTTACAATTCTCTGTAATGCGAAATTAGAGTGCAGCTCTTGAGGAGGAGGATGGGAGAATACGGAGGGGAGGGTATGCCACCCCCCCTCCCTCCTCCTCTTCTGCTTTCTCCCATTTAGTGGAAAATTTCCCTAAATTTAGTGGGAAAATTTACACGCTAAATGTACCGGGAAAATTTACCCGCTAAATGTAGCGGGAAATTAGCACTAAATTTCACGCTAAATTAGGCGAAAAACTTTTCGCTAAAGTTCCTGCTAAATATAGCGGAAAACTTTCCCCAATACATTTAGCGGATTACGTTTCGCCGCCAAATTTAGCGGTGAAATTGACGTCATGTCACCTCAACACCAATTAAGTTGCCCGCTAAATGTAGTGGGGAAAATGATGTCACATGACTTCGTGTCACGTCACCCATGAAATAAATTCAGTTTCTCCACCAGATTTAGCGAAAAAATTGACGTCACCTCAACATTAGAGAGTTTTCGTTGACCGCGTTTCCCTCCGCTAAGCCCTCCGCAACGAAGAAGCCCCTACTGCGCCTGCGTGCCGATAGCCTTGACTGCAGAGTTCCGGCTATCGTAGCGGGTTGCGGAGAGCGTTGCGGGACGGCGAAAACCATCTACGAAAACTCCCTTATAATTCAATTCCTCGCTAAGTTTAGCGGGGCGGTTACTCCAACGGCAACGCCACGAAGCGCGGAAACGGGCGCCTAAGAGCTGCGCTCTAAGATACTAAGTACGTCACATGAAATAAAGTGAAAATTAGAAATAAGACAAAGAAAAGAGAATCTAAGATACCGCTCTAATATAATTATTTTCGTCCGTTCTCAAATGTTTTGATTTCTTAGAAATGTTGATCTCTTTATTCATGGCCAGAGAACCCCTCCCAGTTTCAGCATGGATGCAGTAAATCAGTGAAGACTAGGCCTTGCAAACCATAATGCACATGAAAATGAATGATTGCCACGTAGTCATGCATGAGTTCGTGGCCCAAATCTCTAAAAACATTTGTTTTGAGGAACCATCTTGAATAAAACTTCTAGGCTTTGAATTTGACAGTTTAAACATCCATAGGAACACTGTGAGCCATTGAGTTTTATTGTGACACATCAGAAATGGCACACCACTGTCATCCTAGCATTCTTAACAAGAGTTTGCATTTTTTAGCATGGCATGTGTTATTCTGATGTCCATACAGTCTCCTTTAAGAAAATTTCCTTTGTAGATAGTTTTATTATTTATTACTTAACCCGCATGCGGATTCGGTACCTTGAACTCTCACTCAGTATCAACATTTTTATATATTGATGTAATAGTCAAAGACAAGATGTATGGGCTTGAGTATGGCTCAACTAAGCACAGATGTGTAGAAAATATTGTCAAAAACTTAAATTTCAAAATAGAAATTAATCTTTTAGGTAGAATGTGGATACAGTTATGGATATGGTCTTGAATACAGTTAGCACATCCAATATGAAGAATATGTGTTAAACGCACACTCTAAGAAAACTGTTGTATCTATATTCATGCAAATTACTTCGGAGAACCAAGCGCTGCTGTCGCGAGAGGGAATTCGGTGACTGAGTTTATCGAAAATGAGTGTAGACAGAAAAAGCATTTTGATCTGCGACAATAGAGCATAACATAAGCAAGTGACATGTCATTATTGCTGTTACAGAGACGACTGTTTCTTATAGATTTAAACAAACTGTATGCCGCGTCATTCGGTGAGTTTCCCTCCGTACAATACACGTTTTGGCTATCTCGGCGAGAAAGTTGATGAACTGGAAATATCTGGTGTAGATCTAGAAAAACTATTTCCACAATCTTATCTAAGCATAAAAAATAACTTGAAATGTTTGCTAGAGACAAGGTTAGTGCAGTAGTTCAATAGAAGAATACTTACTTTTGCGAAACCATCTTTCCGTGGTAAACATATAAAGTTCCCATAGGTGCAGTCCACCTTTGACCATAATACAGAATTTTGATAAAGATACCAACTGTGTATGTGTGTGCCATCCACTATTTTCCAAATAAGTGCTCCAGCCTACCGGAACATCTACACACGTTGTGCGCGAGTGGGTTATGACTAAGGTGCTAGAATACAAACCACTCACAAGGCTTGTCTGGCTCTTCTGACCATGCGGATACATTCGTCGCAAATCCCCGATTTCTAGACAAATTTGTTTTAGGATGACTAAATCTCGTCCACGCTCGAGGTAGACCACTAAATCGTGATTCGCCCAGATTGTGTGACTCTTTTTCAAAACTGCGGTACAACCTGCAAATGAACTCTGTTGTGCTGCGGCACGCGTCGATGTTGCCTGCTCCGGGGAAAAACACTGTTAATGTTGAAGACGACATCCCACGATGTACAGGCGAAAAGTTTCATGAACTAAAATAAAATTCATATCATTCAAGAGACACAGATAGGCTCACAAGGTGACGACACCATGATTGTTGTTGTTGGTTTTAATCCTGCATACGAACAAAAGTTACCTCCTCTTTTCTCCTATATACAGTAAAATCCCTTATCTTCGTGGCGCCTATTTCTTCCTAAGTCGGTCACAGAGGGCATAATCATGATCACGGCCACTAAATTTCGCGAATTTAAAGGCCGCATTGAAACTCATCAAAAACCGGAATTTCTCCGCGCCCTTTTATTTCGCGAACATTTCAATTCGTGAAAATTAAGGGCTCATGAACATTAGGAGTTTACAGTATTTCTGTGTGTCACGTGATGTTAACATTTCAGGGAGTCTGAACGTACTGGATTAAGAAACAAATTGGCCTATGCAAGATAGCGCCCTTCTCCAGGTTAGGCACGCGAGATTCTTTCACATTGCCTACAAAGTGGCAGATCTGGTTTGGCATAGCTTTTGGTAAAATGGAGTCTCAAAACTAGCTGTGCTCGGTGTCAACTCTTTTGTG
>JAZHYW010053466.1:0-34022 GCA_037355805.1 Ixodes ricinus
TTATATAATGACTACTATACGACAACCCAAACCAAACCTAAATAATGACCGGTCGGACAACCTGGCCGCCATGAATCTAGCTGGTAAACAAATCACAGTTTTAAAACTGTGCATTCCTGATATAAAAACTTACCGCTGTGTAAATAAAATCCCGCGCGGCGTCTAAACTAGAGGATAGTCGGCGATCGCGGATCTAGCTCTTCGAAACCAGCCAGAATTCAACGCAACGTTTCAAGACAAACATCCAATTACGCCTGCGCATAACAAAAGTCGCTAAAGAAGACCTCGAATGAGAAAAAAATCACAGGTATTGGCAGCACCTCCAAAAAAACAACGACAACAACGTCACCTAAAGAAGCAGATGCGGGAATGAATTACACGAGTGCAGATATAGCGTTGAGGCTCAGATTCGTGTCTTTGCTGACTGTGTCGGCCAAGCGCTCACGCAACTGGCGGGTTTCATTTGTTCCCCGCGTATGCGCCTTGAAGTGACGTAAAACATTTAGGCGCCCGGACTTGTTATGAAGTAGGTCTTGGTGCTGGACACAAAGCGTTCACTTCTGTCTGCGACGCATTGAACGCTATTTATAAGAGACGTTCGTCTCTCGCTTTCTTCAGTCTCTCTCTCTCTCTCTTTCTTATATTGCGTTTGTGTTTACGGCGTCACAATAATGGGTGGCGCGTTTCATAGGTACATATACAGCTTTAAAGAGCTTGACGGCATTCCGGTACCATCATTTCGGGCGTCAAGTTATAAATCCCGTTTTATGGTAGGCGATCATTCGGTGTTGCAGCAGTTATTATTTACGGTCTCTGCGCTTTAAACAAGGGAGCTCCACGCGATGCGAGACTTATAGTTCTACAACCAACGAATCGCTCCATGAACGCCGTTCTTTTATTTAAGCCCAGAGCGCACATAAATTTCTCCACGAGCGTAGCAGACGGGTCTTTGGTGTGAGGCGTATGGTTTAACGCCGAAATATTTCACCCGGGGAGTTTAATACACTTCCGTCTGACACTGTGCCTTAAGCGTTAAGGAGGTATTTTAGGTCCGCTAGGATTTAAAGCTGCGTTGAGATTTTGTGCGCTCCTACAAAATCTGTTGTTGTTGTTGCAGGTTTTTAAGAGAAGCACTCGTACGACCCACTTGTTTCTATACCGTGGAAAGCTGAGCTTTGTTTAATAAGATGTATTACTTTATTGATATGGACGTGACTGTAGTGCGCCAGATGAGCACTCCAGAGACTTGAAGCTCTTTGGTGTCAAACCATGTTGCTTCTCCCTAATGTTGCGTTATACAGCGGGAAGATTTATCCCAAAATATTTAGTTCCTTCTAACACTGAACAAAGATATTGAACTGTCCAGCAAAGAGTCAAAATGTAGACTGCTTTCAGTGCAAAGTTAGAGACAGATTTATAAACAACATGTACCTATAAGTAGGTTTTCGCGTTTTCTGGGTTTAGGGCTTTCTTCGAAATCGGAAATGTTTTATCAAAATTTATTTTAATTGTTTGTTTGAATTCAGTGTTTTTCAGTATTAATTCATGGTGTCTGACAAAAAATACGGTTGATTGAGGCTTGTGCCGATGAAAATAAGACACGGGCATGATATTTTACAACTTCTGGGGAACATATGCGGGGCTCAAATACTTGGAAAAACGTACCCGTACCGCTAAAAGTAGGAAACGAGATAAGGGCCCGGTGTGTGGTTCCGAACAAAGAAGCACCCTTGTAGATAGTTTAGGGGGCCTGTATTCCGGCTCAACATAAAATAAAGCTGCAGATCGAAATTTTTCTTCCGTGAAGCTTGATGTCTTTTTTTAACAAAGGACAGCTCCAAATCGTTTTTTTTTCTCGTTTTTCGCCGATTTTGGTACAATCGATTCGGAGTTTAATTTTCGGGGTTTATCGGTATTTACTTAAAATAACTCTACCTACAACGTACGTTGTTCCGCAAATAATTTATCATTGGCTCAGTGCTATTCCTAGTATGTACAGGGTTTCTGTTCTGAAATTGTAAATTAACTAAAAACAGGCACTAAAAAAATTGAAGCTTCGTAATAATTTTATCAAGCACGTCATTTACTTGTTTTGCCCCTCCTCTACTATGTATACCTGCCCTCACGCGCACGATAAGGTGCCTGAATTGAATGAATAAAAAATAAACTGAGGCTACGAGCGGCGTCCCAAACATCTCTTGGGGAAGGGGCCACTCAGGGTTCCAAACTTAAGGTTTGCATTCTGCAGGCCAAAACTGCACTATCGTGGACACAGCTGGCTATAGCATCCGCAAGCGCTGTGGCGCTTCTCCTTTGCGCCAAGCAGACACTAGACGACGAAGTTGGGGTTGTGAACGCAGACTGGAAAAACTTTCGATTCTTCTCGGAGACCCTGTGACGCTGGGTGCACGGAACGGCCACCGCTCTCGTGTTATAGACAGCCACACTCGTACGTAACACGTTACGATGAACGCGTTATTTCTCTCTAGTTACCATTCTCGGTAACGAAGTAACGACTTTGGTACTTTTGGAGAGAAGGGACGCGTAACGCAATTCCGTTGTTTTTGGATGGACTAACTAGAAATGGTGTTTAGTTACTTCTGGAGAGGAACGTGTACAACACAAGTTACCCTGTTTGGTTTTCACCCCAACGGGCGCATGTGACTTTCACGGCAAAAAGCGCCGTCAAGAAAAAAAAGAGGATACCCGTAAATGTGTTAAAAAGCGAGGCGTTAATAATGACACTAAATATTGGAAGGCGACCACTGTTTAAGAAAAACGAAACACCCGGAGTTACGATAAAGTAACTGGTTACTTTTAAGCTAAAGTGGCGCGTTCCTATTGACTCTCAGTAACGAGTAACTTACTTTGTTACTCTGTGAGCGAGTAACGAGTTACGAAACATATAGTTACTTTTTTTTCAATAACCTGAATATGTATGTAGACAGCTGTGCCCACGATAGTAGTTCTACGCCACGGAGTCAAAATAAATTGGTAAGCGAGTTGATCACGGTAGGTATACAATGTTCGGTGAACCACGACACCCCGGGAACCCAGAGTAAGAACGCAGACCATAAAAGAAAACATCGATGTGGGACTCTCAGCAACGACGTCTGCGAGGAATGGTGCCAAGCGCCTTTAATTTTTAGTCATTGTTAATTTCAGAATCTACACTTACAAAACGCATCTTTCAATTTAAAGAGCGGATCTCTATTTGGAACAAAACCTTTAACGTTTCTTCGAGACGAACACCCGAAACAACATCCAAGCATGCGTTGCGCCATCTGTGCGTAGTATTGTCAACCAGAATGCTTGTTTACAATTGTTCGCCCCGTGCGCAAGAATAACAAGTTATTCTTTTCTTGCATTTTGTTTCGTAAACAATACAGCCACACAATTTGTGTATGAAAAATGCACCATCTAAGGACACATTTCTGAAAGGTTTTGCTTGCACTCCCTTCTTTGAATTAATTATGCGGTGTCTTTTACGATTCAATGGCCCTTGAGGTCGCCGCGGAGATAATGGACTTATTGAAGAAACGTTCTGCGCATGCTCAGGCCCTCTTCATACAGTGGGGAATGCTGAAACTAGGGTTGGTGCCCGTAAGAGGAAGGCGAGGTAGCGTAACTCCCGTTCCGGACGCCAACCGTAGTTCAAACTTTCGCCGCTTGGTGCAGTTTTTATGTTAAAAAAGTGCTTTGGCTAGGTGGCTCAAGTCACCACCAGGCCAAAAAGTGTTCAGCACCATTCATATATCTATCATCCATTGATTTCGTCTCTCAAGGACGCGGCAAAGGTTCGCCAGTGTTTCCAGAAACAAGCAAGATGTATTGGACACATGGGCGTTGAAGCGATGCGCTGGTGGCAGACAGTCAATACGTTCTGAATGTCCGCGGAACGATTCGATTAGGTGAATGGAACATGGTTGTTGTGTTTACTTGAAGCATCATTGAACTAGTGTTCGACTATTGGTGCGTTCGTAACCTTCGCAATACGCATGCGTCGAAGCTCAACTGAACTTCCAGGAAAAAGTTTTCGCCAGCTTGTTTTTAAATATCTTTTTCTCGTCTTTCATTTCTTTTTATCCTTTGCCGTGGCGCTTCCTCAGTGTAGTAGACGGAACCCCATGTCTGGCTGAACTAGGAAGACAGTGACAGATGAATCGCCCTCCCAATCTCGTTCTTTTGGAACTGGTAAGCTTACTTCGCTTTTGTTATCGAGTCTACTTTTTTTTCTTCTCCCACTCCGCAATTCTAGTCCTACAGCATATCTGTCTTTTTGGACTTGGACTTCCGGAACATCGGACTGACCCCGCCCAGTTCTCTCTTTCGGAGAGACCAAACTCCACAAACTAATCTTCTCCGACTTTCGTCCGAGGGTTGTCCTTGGAACACGCGTATATGTCTATATATTACTTGGCGCCCGGAGACATGGATAAATAGAGTTGTAATTGATCTACGTCTGTGCCTCGAGTGACATGTTCGGGAAGTGTAATGTTGGATGGTCCGGACCGCGAGGTCGCGGCGCATTCGTTTCTTTGGTAACTGATTCTCGGGACTTGTCTCGATATCATTTCTGCTTATAGTCATTAATGGCTCAACAAACGAAAAGGGTGGCAAGCCCTAATCTTCTTATCATCACTAGGCATTCAATAAATTTGTGTCATTATGAAGTAATTTAATAATCTACGCATTTTGTTTATTAAGCAGCTGCCACTGAATTTAACACATCAAAACGTAAAACACGCTTTATACCCAGGTATGCTAAGGTTTTCAATCGCGTAAAAATTCAGATGTTATTTTTATTTAATAAACAATTTTTTAATAAAAAATATGTTAAAAAGAATGGACTAAATGTGACGCGCTATTGTCGTTCTGGATAATTTAATGTAATATCAAAGTTTATAACTTAAATTTGTGGGCAAGGTTAGTAAAAATAAAACATACATGACTGTACGCAAGCTGATGAAGACGAGTAGAGTGACATTCTTCTTATTAAGGACAGCACTTATATTTATGCTTTAATAATATAATAATGTTGCGTGTATGTTTATACAGCCGGAAGTTATTCAGAATGGGCGTCCGGTGGCTCAGCAGTAGACGAGAAATTAGGCAGTGCAGTACAACCGCCAGCCTGGCGTCTTTAATGTGCACCACGCAGTAGTGAGAGGCACACGACTACACGCCGGTACGATGCTCATCCAGATCGAGACGGTCAGGGATGGGGATTGAACCCAGGATCCCTGGGTTCTGCAGCGCGAGCTTTCGCTTCACCTGCTCCGAGCTGGTGTGCGCTAGCCCACTCGGTCAGCGAACCTCCTATTTATTTATTTATTTTACCCACAGGGCACACGGCATTACAGAGGGAGTGGGAACAATAGTAAACATAACTAAAGCAATTGGAACAAAATATACAATACCTAAAGAACAGGGAACATGAAATTGGCAATAAATGTACGAAAAAGTGCGTGGTCATTAATTGATGTGAGCGATGCGGGTAAGCGGTTCCAGTCTTTGGAAGTCCTGGGAATAAAATAGTCATAATAAACGTTAGAGTGGCAAAGTGTGAAAACGACTTAATGATTTTGTTTGCATGGCCATGACCCGATCATCGGTAACGAACTGAAGTCATTGCAGCGGCGGATAGTATGTAACGAGGTACGGCATACGGCAGACAATGACGAATCATGATGGGTTTGATTCCGTTTAATGGAAAAAAATGTCACGGAATAAAAGCGCGCGAATAAACCCTTTTTGCTATTCACAAACATGAACCGCAGCTTGCATCCCAAGCAATTTCCGGTCGCTCCGACTTTGCAAGCATGTCGAGCTTGCTTATGAGGCCAGCGCTAAAAAGCATAAATGCTACACGGGCATCAAAATTGAAGGTTGGTTTAGCGAGGACCTCCTGCTGTACGATTTAACGTCTTGGCGGAGACACGTTGGTTTACAAGAATATTCGCAAAACATTTGAACAGATCTCGCGCTTGCCGTTTCTTTTGGCGTTTGCCTGAAGAATTGGCGGTTAAATGTTTCATCGATGTTTCGAGCAACGGTGTTAAGGTATGCTTTGTTCATTATTTTTACGAACCGGAAGTTCGCTGGGACGTCAAACAGTGGAGCAGCGCCTGGTGGCGTTTGCAAAGAAAAGGGTCTACACGGAGAGCAAAGAAAAGGGTGTATCCGGAGCGTCTCCACTTTACGCAGAGATACAGTGATGTCACAGCTCCGAGCTTTGATTGGAGGACATAGTGCGTAGATGCAAGGTCTTCTGCTTTTGTGTCTGCCCACTGTATTCTCCAGTTTGAGCGAAGAAGTTGGCCAGTGCGCCGCGCCCCACTGTCGTCTGCTATTCGCAGCAATAACTGCCTCGCCTTTTTGTATACGGCTTTCCGAAATCCACCGAACCTTCACAGTTACAAAGCAGCATTTAACCCTTGAGAATGGGGATGCAAAATACTTCTAAGGGTGTGTTGATTTTGTCGTCTGGCAACCACCAAACGCGCTACAAAAAACAAAGAACTCGCGACCGAGATTATGTTTGCTATAGACCAACTCAACTCCCTGACGTCACGCCACTGCGGTGGCGCTGCTGTCGGTACTGCGCATGCGCTGACGCTTCATTCCTCCAGAATTTGGTTTCTGCGCACGCGCAGTGCCCACATTTGGTGTGAGCAAAGCGGGCTTGTTTGTAAACACTGTCTTGGTGTATGGTCCAAGACAGCTCAAGAAACACATGGCGTGATCAGTTTTGAGCACCTTATTATCGCTCCGTAGAAGATAAAATTGCGGCATTAGCTAGTAAGCACGCTGAAGAACTAGTATCTAAGCCAAAAGAACAAAGATAGTAAGTCAAGCCCCGCTGTTCTTAGCGGGATTCACCCACGATTTATTTGTAGCCTTTTCTTCGTAGATGGTGCTGATATTTTTCCGGAACAAACGAGTTGCCACAGGTTGTTTGCGCCGATCTAGGCGAGCTAGGTTTTGTTCGCCCGGCGTCCGCCGCTATCGGCAGTTCTTGGACTGGCTTTGATTTTGTTTCCGACTGGCTCCGAAGCTGGGATCTCATTCGAACCGTTCAACCATATTTCATGAACACCCTATTTCCTTATGGCGCTGTGCGTTGGTAGTCGACTCAGGTTTTTAGCGTTTGCAGTTGCGTCATTTAAGTGCAGATGGAGTCGCTCACGCAACCGACGCCTTGACATCATGTATCGGCTTCGGCGGCGTTCATCGCTTGTTTGTCGCACGAAGTTTGGTGCCGGCGAATGCGCGGCGGAGTGTTGTAAAATATATCTTCAGGTACATTTCGCTGTTAAACTTCGTTCTAGAGAATTCAGCCTTTAGACGCGAGCCTGTATGAGTAGAGTCAGATCATGCAAGAGAAACGGTAGAAAAGGGCTTCTGACCGTTGTGTCATTTTCAGCGCTTGTACGTACGGCGCATCCTTTACTCGCTTTCGGCATTGACAAACATGCACGTAATGAGCTAGCTGCAAAGATGGCATGCTGAGCTGTGTGACCTTCACAACCCAGTATTTTGTAAACAAAAGCTTCTGGCCGGTGGGATCTTCAGTGTTCGTCGCGTATGGGGGTGCTTTGCTCGCTTTCCGAAACGACAAACAAGCGTGTGCTGGCATCTAAAGATAGCACGCTGGGCTGTGATTTTGTAAGCATTGAAACGGTGTATTAGTGGTATAGACCTCTGTCAGCATATGCTCACCGGCGCTAATAAGACGTAAAAAAATAACATCGCTTTAAGCGTTTTGTTAAAAGACTAACATTAGTTTCCTTAAGGCTTTTTCGTAATTCTTCTATTTGTTCTCACATTTATTGTTCGTGTGCAACATGAGCGACCGTGCTGAGGTGCGGGGCATTTCTGAAGAAGTGAAAAGCGCGCCTGTACAGCCAACATTACCTAGACTGACACGCCTCTCCGCTCTTCCTATGACGTCAGTCTATGGGCCCGGCCGCCTGACATCTCTATTTTTCAGTCGTTCGGCTATCGCGGCAAAGACTATGGCGTGGTGCGTTTCGTCAAATTCATTTTTCAGTTTGCAGTGATTTCTGACCAAACCATGGATGATCCGCACGTGACAGTGTGTGCTGTGATGCGTACTGTTATGTGAAAGAAACGTGCAAGAAACGTGGGCTCCTGGATACCTGCACGTATAGGAATTTAAGATCAGGATACGTAGGAAACGGTTTCGATTAGGCCTCGTTTGTTGGACTTGCAGACGGGGCAATTTTTCTTGACAACTACGCTACTGTGTTGTTAAATGTGATCTATTTAATCCTAACTCGTAGAGGTTTACTCAAGGACCTCGTTCACCGATTCCTTCACTGGTTTAGGTCTAGTGTTAGAATCCTGCTGAGCATGAGGGCACACTAAAGAAAAGACAACGACGAGCCCCCGCGAAATACGTAACGATCTGGACGTTCTAAGCGCTGTGTACAGATTAACCCTTTGGGGTATAGTGGTTTCAAAATGATAACCACCAAAAAACGTGGTCTAAGAGAGCAAGAGACAGTGTATCAATCTGAAACCACCGCGTTTTGCAGATTGATAGCGCCCTCTCTCGGTAGAAAATCAAAATATTTCAGTTTGTTTTTCCCGATGATGCACTCTAGTTCGCTGGAAGTATGCTGTTGAGCATGTGCTTTCAACATGTTATGATCAGCACTTCGCAGTTATAAAACATGTGCCCTAAATCCAGGAAACGTATGTGAACATTCGCCTAAGAGTTCCCAAGAGAAAGTGAAACCCTTTTATTAACAGCGATCTTCATTCATAAGCTGTCGACTGGCAAACAATGGTGGAGGTGCATTATTGAAACCACTGTACTGCGCCTGTAAACTTCACAATCCGAAATAATAAAAAAGATGTGCCTAGAAACACGTGTAATCGGATAACTCGCCTGTATTTTTGCACATAACGTAAACTTGCTTTTTTGTACCAAAACGTTATGACTGTCACAGCTTTGATAGTTGTGTCTATATGATGAAAAGGGAATCAAGAGTCGTCTTTCGTTACTAAAAACATCTGACATAGTAACTAAAGGCATACCCAAAGACGAGGGGTTTCGGCAATCAAGTGGGTTACAAAAATATACAGAAGCAGGTTTTGAGAAAATCTCAAAATCGGAGAGCTAAAAAAAAGACAGACGAAAATTTGGCTGTGCATGATCGACAACAATTACACCTGTTTTAAATCTCCAAATATACTTTTGCTGTCAGACCAGGTTATTTTATTCCATTTCTAAATTACTTCGTAACAAAAAAGTAAATATACTGAGTTGAAAATTTTGATCTTTTGCAACTATAGCTTTCATCCGGTGTGGTATTATTCATCCGGTATGGTAAAATTCAAATTCATCCAGCGCTTTGGACTCTGATGACTTGTAGCGTCCTCTTGACTTGTCTGGGCCATCTCGTCTATTCAGTCGCCCAGTCGTTTCGTGTTTTTACAGATTGCACGGGCTTTGACACAGGTGCGAAGACTATATTTACTTAAGGCTGTATTTAACCCTAAGTGCGAGAAAAGCCGAAGACACGAGCGCATTGTTTCTATCATTTATGGCTTGCACTCACGTCAAAACTGCTGCCTTTGCGGTGACATTGCTACTGAGCACGTATCGTTTTGCCATATAAATTTTGTACCGTGCATCTTTTTTCTGGCAAGGTCAAGTGTCAATGACCACCGGCTCGGTGCAGCGATGTTACATGCAAGCCATGTATTGCGCCAACTCGGCCAAACTTACTTTCTCGCTTTCCAAGCTGCGCGACGACGTAGAATCCTACCTGAGTAGGATTACGACATTCACGGTTCTCATGGGATCACTATTATAACGCCCGGCTTGATTCATACAAGAAATGCAAAAAACGAAACAAAACAAACAAAACAGGGTGCTTGGACACAAATATCGGGCGTCCCAGACAATGTAAAGAATTTGTACCCGCAAAAAAAAAACAAAAAAAAACTACGAATCGCCGACGGCTTCTTCTTCACCCAAATGTAGGGCTAGCGGTCTGAACGAGGTGACAAAGTGTTAGAACTAAGCCTTACCTTACTCAAAAATGATAAGTGATCTTCTGAATTTTTCAATTTGAAAATGGTTGCAGACGAAGCTCTGGAATACATGAAAACGAATGGCGCACGTTACCAAAAATGGGCGAAAACAGGCTCTATGTTTTCATTAAAATTATAAAAAAAACACTTTTTACGACAAATGGATTTTAAACTTTGCATCTGGTTCGGCGTGCTATCACTGCATTTTGGCGGAGATGAAGCGTTCGGCGATGCTTAGTTTAGTTTTGCGGCAAAAATAATATACCCTGCAAAATTTTTGTGACATGTCTTTTTGCAAACATAAGATGGCCCATCGCATGTTTTTCCCACGCATGAGATGGGCCAGAAAATGACCGAGATGTGACGCGGCCGATAGAAGCCAGGAAGCCAAATCAGCGCTGTGAGCTAAAGTCCCTATATAAAATTCACGCTTGGCGTTTCCTACAAGTAGCGACAACCACTGTTGGCGAAAGCGAGAGACACGTACCACGAGATCACAAGCGTAAGCCGCACCGCAAATTTCTTAGAGGGTTCGGTCCATAGCCGCTCATTCCAGTGCTGCGCCGCCATCTGCTTCCAAGTGTCGCACGAGGTACGGGCTCGTGCATTGGCGCGCTTGATGATTTTATGCCGCTTGCAAGGCAAACAAAACACGTCAAGGGGCTTTACTAAGGGCGAGTGAGTCTGCGGTGGGACCTAGGGACTCGCGGAGCGTGAGGTTACGTGGCACGGGCTTACTGTCAGATTGGCTGCATAGGTCGTGGCATCGGCCGCGGTCACTATAAATCGAGTGGAAATGGGCTGTCAAATTTAGTTAAACAAATACGCAAATACCAAGACATTTAAGTCTTTCCGTCAGGGTCCCAGTAATAAGATAGGAGACACCTCTAGTACGCGCTACCATTCCTTTTTCCACGTTTATCTTCTACATAACTTTAATTTTAAGATGACCTCAAAATGCCCTCAAAACAGTCAAAATGGCATAGAAAAATATATAGCAAAAAGAGGCCCTGTCAAATTTATTTACACAAAAATACGAAAACACCAAAATATTTTCTCTTTCCGTCGGAGTCTTAATATTAAGACAGCAGATGCCTCCAATACGTAATACCATTAGTTTTGTCACGTTTCTCTTGTAAGTAATTAAAATTTCAAGATTGCCTCAAAACATTCAAAATGATCATAATTCGGGATTTCAAATAAAATCACAGCGGTCTCACAAGGATCTCAAAGGGTCGTACAACGTTCATTACATCTTCATAATGAACCTCAAGAAGAATAAATAATCTGCTGCATTCTGATACTGCTCGTGTAGCAAATATGCCACTGAGTGAAGAACGAAAGAATACGCAGAAATGAATGGTGTCTGCTGAGGCGGAGCTTCATCGCACAGGTGATCACTGCCTCTCACATCTTTGAGCCTCCTAAATTGCGCGGAAAACTCCTCACTTTTTCGTACTTTTTACCTCTCACGCGCGAAGGGAGCGACGCGTTTTGGTCGACTTGCCCGCCGTATCGCTTGGTCACACCGTGCACTCATGCATGTTGGGACCTAATTTTCAGTTTGCAAGAGCCCCGCCATCAAAACTAGTCTTGCCACAATGGGTTGGAAAATGTTTCTTCGAAGCACAAGTGTGGCAACCGTGGGCAGGCCTTAACGAGGCTTCTCCAGACAATCTACACACACCAGCAGCAAGATGGCGGGGTCCAGAAACTGTTAGTTGCAAACGAGTGCTCACTGGCAAATACGCATATATATATTTTTTAATAATGAAACAGACGGTGTTTAGTAGTTGTGAAAGGCTATTAGGGAGTATTTTCTTTTCGAGCCTACGCTACGAATTGCAAATTCTGCAGGCGCATGCATAATCGTTCTTCTAAGTGACGGTACGAGCACCCGCTGGCAAAGCGATACATTGGGAACGCTATGCTAAAATTCTCTTGTTGGACGTTGCATTTAAAGTGTATTCGGTTAGAAGCTTGGGAAGATGTTGAGATGAGAGCGCGCGGGCACGTCAGAACTCCTAGCTCTGGTAGAAATGATTAGCGAACGTCGAACACCGGATGCCGGCGTTTGGCGTTCGAAAGCGTTTGAACAGTGAGTAGAGACAAAGTCAGCTATCTTTACATCTACCCACAGGCTAATCATTTCAACAAAAACTCGGTGTTCTGACGTCCCAGCGCTCTCTCCATTCATTCCCCCAGTTTCTAACCGTTCACACAGTATACACTGCCTCAACCTTAAGACACACCGGTTGTGCATAAGGATTACTTATGAAATTAGGAAGAGCAACAAAATGCGGGGGGGGGGGGTAATTTATATAAGCATTTTTTATTATTTGATATAAAAATAAACTATGAACTCATCACCCGGACACTAGATACATTTTTGTAAGATTGCTGAGTCACGTCTAAAAAGGTGTGTGTTTAAATGCGAAGAAAGAGGTGGAGAGAGGCGAGGGAATGGAACTAAGGGGAGCTAGGCAAAATATCAGTTGCCAAAATGACAGCTCGTCAGCATAATGTGCAACGTGTAAACATGATTTTTTCTTCTAATTAGTGCGTTTTTAACTCTTTCCTGACCACGGGAAAAGTAACAATTTTCAAGGGATTCGTGCCAAAGCTTTTATTTTCCTAAGTTGCGTATGGTGCAATATGACACCTCATAATGCGTCTAATTAGTTGTTCTTTCAAAAGAAACAAAAGTTGGTATAATGTGGGAAAAAGGTGTTAAAATTTTATTTCTTTAAAATATAGTGTACGTGCGGAAGGCGTATAAACGCCTAAACTTCACAGTTTGTCAAATTCAACGACAAAAAACAAAAGAAACGAATATACAAAATGAGTTTCATACCCACGGTTATTACTTCTGAAAGTTTGTGTAATCTAACTGACCTTGTTTATTTTTGGTTTGTCGGAGAGTCAGCCTCCGTGACACGTGCGCTTTTCAACGAAGAAATGCTTATATTGGTGAAACACAGATAGTTCATCTCACATTCCCAGCAGAATGCTTTTTTTTTGTGTTCTACTTTGTTTTTGTCATAGGCTTGATTACAGCTCCTTCATATTTAGCATTTTTTCCCGTCTTGTTGGGAACATAAAAAGTGCACGCCGGCTCAGGACAGCATTGAAAATTATAGTGATGCTTACCAACAAATATATGTTAAGCGACGCCTATAACATAATTTAAAGTGCCGAGAGCTCTAGAGGTCTAAAAATGTGACACGGTACAGTTGCATTACGTAAATAATGCCATTTTTGTGACAAAGACTTATGCAAGCCGTTAGTCATGATAGACAAGTGCCACCTCCACTCCCAGGGCTATTATTGACAAGCCCACCAGCTTGTGATAAACCTCAAACCTACGATTGAAACATAGAAACTAGAGTTCTTCGGCTACCCACGAGATTGCGGAACATAATTCTACGCACTAAATTTAATTTCTTGACGTCGCTTGGAAACCTTTCGATCACCGGTGATCGATGGCCTATGAGCGCGGTCAGGAATGCGTTAAATACACAAGCTATGCAATCTAACGCTTAATCATACAAGGTGAGCCTTCTGAACATTGTTGCAACCTTTCGTAAACACGAAGCTCCATCACGCAGGAAACTCAGTACCCCCGGTAATTAAGTATTCACTTTCGGTTCTCAAATTGAGCTGAAAAAAACAACAACAAATATTCCCTTCACGATAACATACGCCTGCAAATTCTCATCACATAAACTCAACTCCCACTCTGCAAACTTCGTTCCGGACGCGTTTGAAGTCCTCAAGGGGGAGCAAATATTTTCAGAAAACATTACGCGAGAACGGCAGAAACCCTCAATCGACTCTCCATGTCTTTCTTCGAATTCAGCGACCAACTCGGCCGCCCCAATAACTGCCCACTTGCAAACCGGTCACGCGCATATCCAACCAGAAGAAAGGTAAACGCAACGACTCGGACATTTCGCAAAGTCGGGCAAGCACTCACACGCTCGAAACGCCTTTTTGTTTTTGCTTTCAGAACTCAAACACACGAGGCTTCCTCTCCTGCGCTTCTTCCATTTTGTACATGCTTACTATCAAACTTTTTATATATAAATAAATAAACAAATGAGCGGGAAGAAATACGGGTAAAGAAGGAGACGCAGACATAACAAAGTGTTCCCGCTGACATTTTCAATCCCAGCCTGTCCCCTCCGGTTCTAGTGGCTTCTTGTAAAACAACAATATATATAAGAAATACTCATTTCCAGACACCCCAAACCTCGTCCGAAACAATAAGATTATTTTTTCGATGCTTATTGCTTTTATTTTCTCTATATTTCTAGTTTTATTTTGCTCCAAACTCAAGTCCCAAGTGCCCTGATAAAATCGGCAGCATCTGACAGGCTTACAAAAACACCGTCTCAACGCCAGCCCCCTACCCCTCCCCTTCTTTTGATACCCTCCACTTCATCCCTGATCCACCCTTTCCTTATACACCCCAAACGCGGCTTTGTTTTGTTTAATGTTTGTATGAATCCCTTTGCCTCTTTTCGTTTTTCCAAGAAGTCCAGTTTCCCCAAAGGCCACACATATTTACGACCGCCGACGTCCGCACATTTTCTTATTGTTTCACCGATATAAGCCTCTTTGTTCCTGTGCCATTATTATTATTATTATTATTATTATTATTATTATTATTATTATATTATTACCAGCCTCTTCAGTTATGCGCCAAACGTTCGCGCCTTTCCAACTTGCGTTTCCAGTATAATTTATAACCCCGCTCTTTTTCCATTCTCATACGCTTAAGCGCGTATCGCAGCAAACTGACAAAGGTATGAAACAGAATAATATATTTCTAGTTGATGAACTCAACCGATGACATCACCGAGCTCACAACAAAATAAAAGAAAAAACAGGAACATACATGCTGAAAACATTTGAGTTGGACAGGAGAAATATCTGCTTTTTCTCTTCTGGATTCTCGATGGTCTGTTTTATTTTTATCGAAAATATTTCTTTATATTCAGCGCTTCTTAGATGCGGAGATAGCAGTGATATCTTTCAAGCCACCCTCTTCCTTACGCTCATTCACTTTTCAACCCCACCTATCATTATGTGTTCATCCTTATTTTTTGTGTTTATTCACTTGTATTGACGCTGTATTTTTGAAGGTATTTGAGTTACATCGCCCGTCACGGCGATCGCCAACGTGACTGGGGTCGCTGCGAGGATCCTGTCTCTACCAAAACCAACACAGATGCTCCCCAAAGTTGAGCACCTCTCCTGTCGGATCTGTGACCTGTCCTACCGTGCGTCGACGCGAATTTTCATCAGTGTGTGGCCACCTTTTTGCCAGCGCAAGATCGCACTTCGAAGTTTTTATCAAGAGGGCTACTTCCTACTCTTTTCTGTATCGAAGCTCTCGGTAAAGGTAGATTATCGGCAAATACTTGATCCGTAATCAGGAGGTGCTGCCATACATTGCACATTGATTTCTCCTCAAAAAAGACCGTGGAGCAATATTTTATATTGTTTATATTACGATTGTTAGCATTAGGGCTCCTTTCTTTGGGTGCAATTTGTTTTTTTCAATATCAAATTCCTATCTTGAACACAAGCTCTGACAGTCTGTGAATTCAAATGCAAATTAATATATCTACTTCTAACGTATATGACAATGATGCTATTAGTAGGGGGAAATGGGCGGTGTGAATCTTTAGTGGAATATTTAATGTATTTGCATGTAAGTTTTCTAAAGATGTTATAATCGTTAGGGAGCAGTATAGATCGTTCTTATAACTTTTATAACGACGCACGCGCAAAGTGTTTGGAGGAGTATCAGAAATGTAAAGGAGTTATCGGAAATAAACTCACTGTTAGGGAGTTTTAAAGAACCGTTTTAGAGCTCAGCTCTTAGGCGCCCGTCTCCGTGTTTCGGAGGCGCCGGCGTTGGCGAAACCGCGCTGAATTTTGCGGGAAAAGCGATGTCATGTGACCTAAACACCAATTCAATTCTCCGTTAATATTAGCGGGGAAATTCAGTTTCTCCTTCAGATTCAGCGGACAAATTCAATTTCTCCGCTAGATTTAGCAGGAAAATTGACGACAACGTGACCTCAACACCAATTCACTTCTCCTATGTTACCTCAACACCAATTCCATTCCCCGCTAAATTTAGAGGGGAAATTCATTTCCTCCGCTAGATTTAGCGGACAAATTCAGTTTCTTCACTACCAATTCGATTCCTCGCTAAATTTAGCGAGGAATTGAATTGCTGTTGAGGTCACGTGACATCAAATTTCCCGCTAAATCTAGCGGAGAAGCTGAATATGTTCATAGGTGACGTGACACCAAATCATGTCACGTCATTTTCCCCGCTAAATTTTGCGAGGAAACTGAATTGCAGGAAGAAGGGAGAGGAGAGGATGGAGGAGGAGAAGGAGGGAAGTAGTAGAGGGTACGGGGGAGGAGGAGGGCATACCCTCCTCCCTCCTCCTCCTCAAGAGCTGCGCTCTGATTTCTCATTACAGAGATTTTTAAACGACTTTCATTTTTGTACATCCGATACGGTACGATGGGCCCTCCGGTACGAACTGCGCACGTGCGAATCTTCTGCGGTAGCACATGCACAATGCGTACCGGAGGGCCCATATCATACCGTATCGGATGCGCGAAAACTGTTCCCTATAAGTCTTTATTGTCTTCAGAGGTGCTAAAAGCTGACTTGTATGGTACTCATTACATGTAATCGCATTACTTGTAATCGATTACTGCTTTGGCGTAGTCTTGTAATCATTTCATTACATTCACTAGGAAGTAATCACAACTGTAATTCGATTACCTTTGGAAGTGCTAAAGTTACTTGTAAGCGTTATTTTTTTCTCTCCTGTTTTTAATGGCGCCGCTTGTTCGTACAAGTTTTCTACCAAGGACTCCTCGAACCAAATTTCTTACAGGCGGATGGTTGACCGAAATGTGTAGATTAAGAAGGTAAGTAGTTCATAACTGTGTAGTTCTAATCCAATTATGAACAGGACGAAATAACCGTTTTCAAACCGGCATAAAACTCTGTCGGTTTGTAAATCTGATGTAAACGGAAAAGTAACTTACTTTTTAAGTAAGGGCCCATTACTTTTTGTCTTGAGGAATCAAGTAATCTAACTGAATACATTTTAAGCAAGAGTCATCGATATTCTAAGTGATTATTTTTTAGTAGCGTGTACAAGTCTGGGTGCTACAGATCCTACGTCGGTGAAATTTCCAAAAATGGTCGGAAGGAATTCATTTTGTGTTTGATCAAGTAGTGTTGTTGTTCCTGCCACCACCATTGAATATAAGCATGTTCATGAGAGCGGTAAAAACTACACGCCTGTGCCGAGCAATCTGATGTTTTGTGACGACAAAACAACAAAACTTGTCGTTCTCCGTTCGCCGATATTGACTGAGATGAGCCCTGTGCGTGGGATGTAGTTTTGCAAAAACCGTGCGCACGGGGACTAAAAACTATGAAATCTGCAACGCAATAATTGTCTCATAATTATTAATATTAGTATAGTAATAATAAAGATTATATTTATTTCTGTACTACTTATCCCAAGCACGGTAATATTTAACTATTATAATACTGCTCATATCTGCAACTACTTTTACAACATCTCGTGAGTTCCTTATACCCGCATTATTTTTAAAAGTTCGCGAAATAAAAGTTCGTATATATAAACTAATTATATGCATATTTAAAAAAGTGCCAAGAAGGGAATAAATTGCTACATCATTATAATGGTTATTGTCTTGGAAATACACAACATAAAAAAATCGCAAGTCTTGAGGAGGTGGATGCCATAATATCCACCTTCATTCGCTAAATGTACGCAGGATTAGTAAGAATAAATACACGTTTGATGTGTAATGTTATTATTGTATAATTTGCCTCAAGAGTAGGCAAAAATATAACTTTGTAATATCCCAAGGAATATTTTTTCTCATGTAAACATGTTCGGTATTTCCTCCACAAAATCGCGCATACACTCAAATAATCTCTAGGCAATCGTACTGGGGCCACGCTAGATTTCACAATAAAAGCGTTGCTATGCAAATTTAAACTGTTTTGTATATATATACAAAATATGCCATAAATGGAAAATTGCATGACACACGTATGACTGCAGTACCTTTAAAAATATTTAATGGTCGGAAAACTTGTTTCTGATATATTTTTTCCAAATATCCCTTTCGACACTTTGTGAATGAAAACTTTTTCAACCGATTTAAATACAATTAATTATACTTACTTTCTAATGTTATTGCGCACCTGAGCAAAGCTATTGTTTCTCGCATCGCTTACGAATTTTCAACTCGCTTAATAACAACCCTCACCAGCTTGAATTGTTTTAGAATGCCATTTACTTTAGTTGACTCTCCTTTCAAAGTACTCATGTTTAAATGCTCTAAGGTAAGTGATTCTGCTCAATGTATTGATATATTTGCTTATTTTTCGTATCCTTGTCAATATTTCTTTCTAAGTCTTTTTAGGTAAGATTTTACTCAAGTTTAATTGATTCTTAGGAAGAGATTTACACGGAACCTAACCTTTACCAACTTGCTTAACTTCAGTCATTCTCTGAACCATCCTTCAGATAATGCCTTATATGTTATTTTCCAAACTTTTTTTGCTTCAGCCACACCCCGAAAGACAAATTTCTTCCCTAAGCCGAGGTGGTCCAATCAAGATAACTGATATGGTGCAATCACTAGCCTCTATCGAGCAATAAACCTCGTAGACCTCCAGAGTTCCAACCGAAGACACATTCCCTAATTTCCTCAATTGACGGTGACCACCGCCAATCCCTCTTCTCCAAATGCTATACTCAAGCCGACTGCCTTTGGGTTCGGGAACGACCACACATCTTTGGCGCCATAGCTTAGGGAAACTTTTTAAGGGTCCCAAGGAGAAAGATGTCGGTATTTATGGCGTTCGAACGCCACCGACCATTTCTGGCTTCCCTCCTATTCCCCCAGTCCGATGAAAAGGCGGCAAAAGCAATAATCCGGATTACACGATCTCTAATCTGCCAGCGCGCGAATGACCGCGGTGATTCTGAGTTGGGGAGGTTTCGGGAAGACGGGATGTCGGTTAGGGGTAAGGGTGTCGGGAGCGGCGGGAGTAGTGGGCGTTGGGGAAAAGAGGGATTTCGGGGAATGGATGGGGTTGGGCTTCATGGACGGAAGGGCTCTGACTCCGTAGGATGAAAATGGGATACAGTAAAGGAGAGGGGAATGGGGACGGGGGGTCCACGTCCATTGTTGCAAGTTTGGTCGTCTGTCGTTTTGTTCGGGCGTGACGTTTGGGGGACTAGGGGGAGGAGGCAGGAGTGGAGGAAGGGAGTACGGTTTCTTGATGAGACTTGCAATCTCTATTAAGGCTTTAGAGGGATGACTGTCAGGTTTCGTGGCGACTTAGTCCCGTGTGGAAAAGTTTAGATTACTTTCCACTGAAAAAAAGAACACTTGAGTTGGAATATATTGCATCGCGGAACTATGTTCTCGCGTGTTCACCGGAACGATGGGAAGTTGATTGTGTCCATTCGGAAAGCTCCTACATAGGTGATGACATAGCGTAAAGCTTCAAAGATGGTTAAATATTTTAAAGGATTCTAAAAATAATGTGCAATTGGGGGATACCCAGGTTTTGCACAATGAGAAAGAAAACGATAAGAGAGTTGTGAGACAGACCAGGCAAATTTCGACCTCTGGCAACAGAGTAAGCACACCGTCCTTGGCACTGAATAGTGATATTAAGCGTTTTTTTTTTGCTCTAAGGTTTTGCTTTGTGGGTTTTCTAAGAATAGTAAGGGTTGTGCTTGAGTTACATGTTACCGCATGTGGCTGGTCAACCCTCACATGAGGTGGTCAGTGTGGGTATTTGGTGTGAAAGGAGAGGGTCAGCACGGATCATGCGGATCAGTTTTAGTGTCCGGTTTTCGGTGACCCTGTAGAAAGGAGGCGTTTCTCTTTTGGTGGTGAGGGTCTTGACGTATATATAAGAGCGTTCATGTTCAGATAAATTAGAAGCTGTGTTTCAGACTTGTTGTTTTATCCGTTTCTTTATCGTTCCATGTCTCCGGTTAGGGTTGGAGTTCTTGACCAACTCGCCTATGTTTTTACAATTTCTGCGAGTGGTGTTCGGTTTCAATACGAGGAATTTAAGTTCACTGTGTCTAAGAAGAATATTCATAGCAATAAATATACACTAGAACTAATTTGGCTGGGAACGACCATATGGCCATGCAGGCCGTCACTATTATATAATATTGCAAAAATTAGCTGTTCAGTTCACAAACATATGTAATTTAATCGCTGTCTCCGATGCACATGGCTGCCGTCGCAGGTCAGTATTAGACATATGCTGCCACTACTGTTTTTCCTCCACCATCTTAACTTTTCACCCTCATTTAATAGATACTATAACAATACCTTAATGTGTTAAAATATTTTTAGGAATTCTATGTTTTTCTAAAAAAAAATATTAAACTTGTCGTTCAGGTCGATTTTTTGGCTAGTCCTTACTTTCTACTTAAGGTAATTTTTTTTAGCTCTATAGAAAGCCCAAAGCAAGCCCATTATACATGTATTAGGTGCAACCCCACCCCTGGTTAGTGTGAATCTGAACCAACAGATGGCGGTGGGATCGCCTTCCAGACGTCCAGATGCAGAAAATAATCACTGGGCTTGTGGGCAATCATTCTTTGCAAACTGGTGAAGCTGGTAGCGATTCTTAAAATGACTGGCGGCCCCGTCACTTACGTACGTCACGTGCGAGTATACCGCAACGTTGTCTTCAACCCACTCTTGCACTTTTTCTAGAGCCAAGCACGTGAGAGCGACGTCGTCAGACAGGTCCTCGCGTGATGATAGCAACTCTGTTTGTAGATTTTCTTGTCGTCACTACACATGTAAATATCGTATCTTTTTTTTCTTCAGTGGTATGCTTTAGCTTTGTCAGGAAGCACGATGGTCCAGTTTTCAGCAAAGTCAAAATGAAAAACAATGCTCCCGCGTTGCATACAGCTGCTTTTCATCGTAGATCGCGTTATCTTGCGGGTGTCGGATGTGGTTGCGAAATATCCAACTTTCAACCGTTACTTGATCGACTTTTAGAAAAATATCAAAATCCAAGTTTTTTTTTTTACAAGGTTGCCGGACTTTTATTGTTGTAAGCACAATCTTTTCATCCTCTGGGATATGAAGTTCCTCGAGTGTAAGAGACTGGCCTTTTGGGCAGTGATCACAGTCTCCTTAAAGACACAGACCTGTTAGTGGGTCGCACAGAAATGCTGAGTTCATTTCACGAGTGTTGAATGTTGAGCCTGTAACTTTCTCTACAGCGGCCATACGAAGGTAATAATTGGCGCAGCGCACACAAACGCACACTTCCTGGTGTGGAATACATTTGAACCATCTAGGCCGCAAGGAATAACATTTTGTTAGCCCAACGCCTGATTCAGGATGCTTGTCTTTGTATACACGAAAGGCCTCTCGGATTGAGCGTGTCAGGAAGCGCTTTGGCACGAACGTTTTTTCCCCGTCGAGCATGACAGAGGTTACGTCCTTCTGGTTGGGACCTTGGCGCGAACATTGTAGCTCGTCTTTCCTGGAGTACTCTAGGGCAGCAGACAGGTTCTCAGGGCTCACCTTGCACCTCGTGTAAGGATCCAGCTCATATCACACGCCATGTTTTTCCTTACCTGAAACGTAAACACTGTCGCCATGTTAACCTTTCCTAGGTTAACATGGCGACAGCGTTTACGCTCTGTTGTATTTAGGTGGGGCTCAAGTATTTGGGGGTTCTGCTCTCTGTCGGTGTGCCTCTTTGTGCCTGATATTATCGCCCGCGAAGCCAGCGAGTGGGATGGCGACAGGAACAACTGCTCAGTAAACAGGCATCGGCGGCCATCTTTTGCTGGTTGAAGTGAACCCTCTCATCCTTGACAGCGAGTGGAGAAATCCAAAAAAATGATTGTATCGGCCGTTTTGCCAGAGCTAGCGACGAGTGTCGCTGCAACTTCCGTCAACTATTGCGCCATAATCGTGATCTACGCGAGGAAATGATTGTTGCTAGACACACAGAACACTATCACGCAGAAAGGGAGTGCTTGAATATGTTTTTATTCTAGATATAAGTCAGGGATATATATAAGAGAGAGAGATGGAGATAGAGGGTAAGAAAGAGGAGCATATAGTGCCGTAGTAAATAAACTAGACAAAGTTCCCAATGGCCGATGGCTGCAGGATCTTTTCTCGGATCACTTAATTCGTAATATGATAGCTCTTTGTACACAGTAGTTTCTTCTCAATTTTAGTGTGTGAACGATTTCTATAGTTATCAATGGCCTCATCTGAATAAAAATAATATAAAACATTTGTGTTAGTTTCATGAAACTGGAACTCAGAGTCACTTCTTGTATAGGGCACTGCCTAAGTGTTGGCTTTGAAAAAGGACCCTAAAACTTTGGGGAGTTGTTTCTTCTTTCTCAATAAAATAATGCAAACATGTTTTAATAAAAATGAAAGCCAAAATAAAGTAAAACAGGGTACCCAAATTTAAAAAAATCAAAGGTGGTTGTTTTTTTTTAATTTGCATCGAAATTTTTCGTTGTTTGATTTTTTCTCCATGTTTGCCAAAATATATCCCAGCTATCGTATCACTCAAATACCTGATTTATTTTTTAAATTATAGCCATGTATAGTTAGAATACTATCTGCAAATTGTATGATAATGATTAGATTATTTCATGAGATACAGGTCTCCAAATGTTGCCATTTGTCGTCCAAGCGGGCATGTTTGGCAATTTAAAAAAGAATAAAGTTTATATAAATATTATTACTTTATATTACAAGCAAGCTGTACCCATAGTTTGCGTCTAACAAGTATTAAAATTCTCCTAATGTTATCGTTTTGAGTTATTCACTCTCAAACGTGCCCCCTCCCTCAGTGCGCGTTAATGCAACTGTCAACCTCTTGATGCCTTACGATTTTTCCTGTCCCCAAATATTTTTTCTGGTCAAAACTAAGTTTGGATTCGTTTATAACAGACCACTAGACAATATGATATAAAAACATCAGTTGATTTAAAAATGTCAACCAGCCATCCTTTGGTCGATCTTATCTGAAATCACCCACATGCTGTTTAGAAAGGCGCTCTAAGTGCTTACCACTGTATTCGGACCAGCCTCGCATTAAGTCATAACCATAGTTTTTTGTTGTTTTTTAAGCCGCCCTGGTAGAAGTTAACATCGTACATTGTTTTCAAGCATGACTCCTCGTTCATCGGCTCGATTTACACTTGCGGTGAACCAAAAACCGGGATTGACAATTATTCCATCTCAAAATCGTCATAAACGTCTGGGGCACATGTTTACATCAATGCGCACTAACATAACTTAAACGTAGAACGAAAAGGGGACAAGTTTCGCTTACCGCTTCACGGAAAGACGCCTTCAGTTCTGTGACGATCCTAGGCCTAACTTAGAAGTCGTCGGGCGAGGACAGCCGGCCGCGCCGCGCTGGCCCAGGCTGACCACGCCTGGTTGAACTATGAGAGGCGCCGTCGAGCTGAGAGCCAGAGTCGGAGTAGAACCGGACCGCCAGACATCTGTCCCGTAAAGGCCCGTTCACACTCTTGCGACCGAGTACGACCGAGAGAGACCAGACCGGTTTTAAGCCTCTTGCGATCTCTTAGGACCGGATGCGCTACAGCGGAGCTGGTCTTAAGAGATCGCAAGAGGCTTAAAAACCGGTCTGGTCTCTCTCGGTCGTACTCGGTCGCAAGAGTATGAACGGGCCTTAAACCGTAAAACGAGCCGTCGACCCGCCAGGTCTTCTGCCATGCCGCTGAGTCTCTGCGACGACGGAAGCCGCGGAAGCGGAAGCAAAAGTCCCAACCCCGCTGGGTTGTGGCTGGTTGCGGCGGCGAGAGGAGCTCCTCCGCTCTCGGTAGCACGGTGACGTCGAAAAAAGAAGCAGTCCGCTCTTCTCCGACTCTGAATTTCAACTCGACCGGGCCTTTGCTGGCCACTGGGTTTGAAGAAATTTGCAAAGCTGACCGGGGTTCTTCGGTGGAAAGAAGTCACCGGGAACGTCTGATGCAGGAATATTAAACTAAAAGCCGGCCACACATACCTGCGCTTCAACCGTAAACATAGCGGTCGCATATTTGCGGTGGTTAACTGATAGTGGCACGTTACTGGGATCATAATGGCTGTAACCATAATGATTCTAAGTATGATGTTGGAATCTTCGGTGGTTGCATTTCATAAGCATGGCGGCAAAATACAGGAATCATTGCGGCCTGCATGTATAGCGATTATAAGCATGTCGGCAAGATACAGGAATCAGTATTGGTTGCATGTATGACGATGGGATTATATTATGTGGATCTAGTTGGAAGCATATAAGCTGCTTGTTTGTTTCCGCTAATTTTTTTCAATAGGGCGGCCAGACTCCCATTTCTCTCCTTAGCTTTCTTGCCTTGTCCAAAACGTGCTTTGTGGCTTCGGGGGTATGTTTGAAAACATATTTTTTTAAATATGAGACGGCGAGAGGTACAAAAGGCGCTAGCGCTCTTGCTGTGACGTGCACTTCCCATATGCAGCTCGCAAATTTCCTGTCCATTCTGTGCACGAGGAACATGACTCATGCTCCAGATCTATGGGCTCTTCGTAGAAATCACTCAGCTTGCGACCGATTTTCTTTCGAATTCTTCGGAAAACTTAGTCTGTTTTCGCTTTACGCAGGCTTTTCGAATTCGAGGGCTTATGCTGGAAGGAAGTTTCTGAAGGCGTGACACTTCCTTCAGCAGCATCGATCGCTTCAGTGACTCCTAGGAGCAGGGATTCCTCGGCATTGAATGATGTGTCCGCTGGCCCCAGGGACGGCGACGACGAGGTCGATGATGGATGGTGTTTTTGGTTCACGCAGAATTTGTTTAATTGCTGTGTAGAACATCTGGAACCAGTTGTTGCAGAGGGCGTCATCTGAACTCACGCGCTCAGCACTCTCAGCTGGTACCACCTGCTTAAAGACCGACGACCAGTTCGCGCTTTACACTTTTCCCTCGCTTCCTCCTCTCCACCCTTCTCACTGTCCACCGTTGTCTGTTTCCTCCTCCCCCATGGTGAGGAGGATCTTCTGCCTTGCAGAATCTCGAGTCTGGTCGTCGGCCTTTAATCAGCCTGTATCGCAGCTCCGAAACTTTGCTTACATGGCGCCCACCAAGAATTGGTCGTTTGTGCCTCTGGGAATAATTGGCGCAAGGCAGTCTGTCCGCGCTGAACTTGTCACACGTGGCGCAAACACTATTGCCTTTCTCGGAACAGAGGAGCAATTTCTATGCACACCTACTTCGGCGAACACCAGGCGAGGATGAGCACTCTCTGCGTCGCGATTACCCAGATCGAAGCGCGAGAAGAAGACCCGAAAAATATAGCATGTTTGCAAAGTAGAGAGGAAAGGAGTTTTAGGGTTACTGGAGCTGCTCGCTCCTTTCCCCAAGGGGTCATCACGTAGAGTGACGTAGAGAACGGGGTGGTAGGTTATGCGATTGAACTTTATGTGAATGCGTCCTGAGATTGCTTTTTCTGTTAACTGCCAATTACGTGATATTTGTACAATAGCTTTTGAAAGTACTTACATAGAACAGCAACTAAGAATTAGCAATATCATGCCAAACAAGAGTCTCTTTGAAGAGAAAAAGTTGTGATTGGCGCTTTTAGATTTCTTCAAGGTAGCTGAAGGTAGTTTATTTCTTTTACATCGGGCTTTTTAAACGAAAGATCCCTGTGATACCAGGCACCACACAAAATACACGGAGTGTACTACGGCTGTTGTCTACGAAATTCCAACGTCATGCGGCTCGTCTTATATCGGCCAGACGGGAAGGTGCTTCAACGATCGTGCACGTGAACACGCCGCGGCGACGAAAGCCACTCCATCGGGATATCTTGCCACTCACTGCAGTCGTTGCCCATGTGCCCCGTCATTTGGCGACACCAGGTTTCTCGCTAGATAACGGGATAGGGTTTCTAGAGAGCTGCATGAGGCCTTGGAAATCCAGGCAAAGGACAAAAAATGCATAAGTGTACGTCACTTTCCTTATCTGTGAATGAGTATTACTTCTTGTTGCGGGGGTCACACAAAATTTAGGAGAGATTAAGTGTTAGTTCAAAGCTATATGGGTGGTTTCATTTGAAATCGAACACGCTTGTCGGGGTGGGTCTTTCGATTTTTTTTTGAAAAATATATGTAATTGCCCCATTTCTGAAAAGAACAAAACCGCTTTTCAAAATTTTTAAAAAATATTTCGCTTCACGAAAAATTATTGAGTGGAGCAGGGTGAAAATCGGTTTTTACTCCGTGATTTTTCTACCCAGTTCTGTACGCTGGTATAAATACGGGAAGCATACAAAACTCACAGTAATTTTTTGTGCTCTTGTATGTTATTTCGACTATTTTTTAGTTGAAAGGAAAATAATTTAGTATTTTTGTTTATTGAGATAAAAAATGCCAAACATTGTCTCTTTGACAATCCGGTGACATCTTCAGAGCCTTGTAACTCATGAGTTATTATATTTGTCGCTTACCAAATACTATGCGGGTGTAGCCCTATACATGGGCTATCGACGGGCATAAGTTTAGTTTATTTTATTTTCACTGAAATTTTTATATAAAATTTGAAATTTCGTCGAAAATGAAATTTACCGATATTTTGAACCCACTTTATTAAAAAAGGCCATTTTTTATTTCGTTCAATTTTTTTATTATTGCTGCCGATCATATGAACTTTCAATTGGCTTGATGCGATTTCCCCTTTTTTGTTGTATCTTCTCTAGAAGTGATCAAAATCACTGCCACGTGAGAATGCGGTGACAACTTCAGAGCCTTGTAACTCATGAGTTATTTTATTTGTCGCTTACCAAATACTATGCGGGTGTAGCCCTATACATGGAATATCGACGGGCATATGTTTAGTTTATTTTATTTTCACAGAATTTTTTATATAAAATGACGAAATATCGTCGAAAAATGAAATTAACCGATATTTTGAACCCGCTTAATCAAAAAAGGACATTTTTTATTTCTTTCAATTTTTTTTATTATTGCTGCCGATAATATGAACTTTCAATTGGTTTGATGGGATTTCACGTTTTTTGTTGTATGTTCTCTAGAAATGATCAAAATCGCTCCGCTTTCTCATAACGGCCAAACGCAGTTTCCAGCAGGTCGGCTTCGCTGCAAAGACTAAACTGCTATGTGTGTTCAAATGCAGCGGGTAAATTCATTTTGATGGAGAACACTCGTGCTTGACTGCATATTGTATTTTCTAAATATTTAATAATGGCAACTGACATTCTTTAGTCTGATAGTTAGCGGTGCAGCGGATGTTCCATTATCCGATGTCTAAAGCCAGGGCACAAGGGCGGAGAAAGCGGAACGAGCCCTTCATGTAGCCAGACCGGGGTCATATATCTGTTTGTGCTATCCACAGCTTGTAAGGCACGTACAGTACGCCAGACCCCTCGCGCTGTAGACCCATCTCCCGTTACACCCAGGAAGCTTTATCCGGCACGCGGCGCCAATCCATGATGTGTCTTGTCGCGTGCGTTCAAATAACCATGTAATTGCCTGTTCTTTATTGTCAGCGTGTATATCAAAAATATGAATATCACATGCCCACTCTTTTACAAGGAAAAGCGGTTTGCGGAACAAAGAAAGTGGGGAAAACGGACAGGAGTTTACATGAACCGAGAGACAATGTTTTACAGATCTCAAACACCAGTTGGCGATAAATAGACCACTTTTGACTGATTAGCGCTAGTATATTCCGGATGCACGTGAAGAACAATATTTTGTACTGTGCTTACAAATAGTCCACTTCACGAGCAACGCAATACTGGAACCGTTTGACAACTGGCATCGGCTCGCCACCTAGCCCAGACGATCGAGCGCGGGAAAGGTGAGGCTTCGAACTTTGTGCCGCAGCGGTCGGATGCTGGCCGAGAAAGTTCAACAGCGTGGTAAGTCAGAGACGGACAGAACGAGAAACTGGAGCCAAAGCAGAGCGAGCGGTGAACCCGGGACGGTGGCCCCTTCCTGTTTGAGGAACGAGTGTGTGCAGTTAAAAAATAAAAGTGTTTGAGACTTATTCAAGACTGATCGATATCTCTGATGCCAAGAAGCTTACGATTCCCGCATGCACCTGGAGGCGGCGAAAGCGAGTCACTTAATGTCTCGGTAGACTTTGGTTTCTCACTTTGTCGCACCGAGCTTAATGCAAAGATTGTACAGCCTTCTGGAATATAAAAACTGCGATTTGACGATTTATATTTTGATGAAAGCACGGTAGATTTGCTTTGGCTAGGCACTTCTTTGTCCTTTTAGGTTTGGGAATAAATAAAGGTAATGGGATCATCCGCTGTACCGCTAACGCAGTCGGACTAAGGAATTTCAGTTGCCATCGTTAAAAATTAAGGAAATAAACAATATGTAGCCAAGCACGAGTGTACTCAATCAAAATGAATTTGCCCGCTGCATTTGAACACACGAATAAACAGTACCGTCTTTGCCAGCAGAAGCGGAAGCCTGCGGAAACTGCGTTGTAGCACGTTCTGAAAGCGGGAGCGATTTCGATCACTTCTAGAGAAAGTACAACAAAAAATGGGGAAAATCCCGTGGCGAGCCAATTGAAAAGTCAGATGATCGGCAGCAATAATAAAAATTGAAGAATTGAAAGGAAAATAAAAATGGCCTTCTCAATAAAGTGGGTTCAAAATATCGGTTGATTTCATTTTCGACGATCTTTCACATTTTATGTAAAAAAAAGTTGTTGAAAATAAAAATAAGCTAAACCTTATGCCCGTCGATATTCCATGTATAGGGCTACACCGCATAGTGAAAAATATTGGTAAGCGACAAATGAAGAACTATACTTCATGAGTTGCTAAGGCTACTGAAGATTGTCCCCGCATTGTCACGTGGGAGGTGATTTTGATCACTTCTAGAGAAGATACTAACAAAAAAGGAAATCGCAGCAAGCCAATTGAAAGTTCATATGATCGGCAGCAATAATACAAAAATTGAGACGAAATAAAAAATGGCCTTTTAATAAAGTGGGTTCAAAAAATATCAATAAATTTCATTTCGACGACGATATTTCAAATTTTATATAAAATTTCAGTTGAAAATAAAATAAACTAAACTTATGCCCGTCATTGAATAGCGCATGAATAGGGCTGCACCCGCATAGTATTTGGTAAGCGGCTCATCCTAATGACTCATGAGTTACAGAGGCTCTGAAGATGTCACCGGATTGTCAAAAGAAGACGATGTTTGGCATTTTTTATCTCAATAAGCAAAAATACAAAATTATTTTCCCTTTCAACTAAAAACAAGTCGAAGTAACATACAGAGCACTAAAAATTACTGTGAAGTTTTGCTATACTTCCCGTATTTATACCAGCGTACAGAACTGGGTTAGAAAAATCGCGGAGTAAAAATAGCGATTTTCACCCTGCTCCACTCAATAATTTTTCGTGAAAAGCGAAATATTTTTTTAAAAATTTTGAAGAGCGGTTTGTTCTTCCCTAGAAGTGGGGCAATTACATATATTTTTCCGAAAGAAATCGAAAGACCCGCCCCGACAAGCGTGTTCGATTTCAAATGCGGTATACCTACATATATATGAGTTATCTTTTTTCACGAATAAAAACCAGTTGCGAGTGTGCTCTTGTCTGTATACTTCCTCGTCCTTGTGTTTGTTTGTTTTTGCGCTTTTTGTGTGATTTATATTTCTCCACCAATCAAAGCAACCAAGTAGAAAAAAATAGAAAGAAAGAGAAAGAGAGAGGGAGATTGAGAGGATGTGCAACAGAAAGGGTGGTAAGGACACAAAATTGGCGTGTCCTCACGGACGCAAAGGTGAATGGGAGCCTGCAGGACGAAAAAAAAGGACGAAAAAAACGAAGATATAAACGGGACAGAGAGTACCCAGCCGTACGCACCCAAACGAAACGACCCTCGGGTCCTTTCATGTACGACGAACGACTCTCCATTTCCGGCTGCAGAGGACATTTCCGGATGCCGTAAGATGGCCATTTTGAGTGGCGAAAACCCTGGCCACACGCTCTCTCGCTTTCCCTCTCTCTCTCTGCCTCGTCCCGCGCCCGCTCGCCCAACGGCGTTCCTTCCACCGACGTGCTTCGATGCTCCTCTTAATTTCCTCCCTTTGCCCCGTTCGCAACAGCGGGACCCACCCACCCCCTCACGACCCAGTCATCCCGTTTTATTTATTTCTTTGCCTTTCAACTTGTGCTTTTTCTTTCCCCTTTCAAACTCGCGGCCGAACAACGATTCGGAAGAAAACTCTGCCGGCTACTCTTACCTCCTTGCACTTTCACCTTACCCTCTCTCCCTACCCTACATCTCCCTATTGGGGAGAGGAAAGAAAGCCACTTTCGTGAAGTGACTTGTTCTGCCCGTTCCTGGTTCGTGGGCGGTTCGTGTTGACGCCACATTTGGGGGAGGGGGAAGCGTTTGAAGCAATGATGCTTAGAGAAGGGAAAGGAGTTATATCTTCCCCATTTTATTTGCTGCTCCAGCGCTTAAGGTTGGACCCAGACATTTCTAAGCTATTTGGGGAGGGCAGAGGGGCAAGGGGTAAGAAAACGAGGGTTAGAAGTAACATCAGAAGGCCGAAGGAGCGGAACGGGGTCTGCCGCCAACGGTCCTCATGGTGTCCGGTCAGTTGTTCGGTAAGACGGGAAATATATGGCATCCCGAGAAATGACCTGACCGAGAAGTTGTTGGTTCTGAGACTAGTGGAGCGGACGTCGCCGAAAGTTGGTGACACTTTTCTGCTCTTGCTTTCTTGTTTTCCTTCTCCTGGTTCGTTTGGTATCGCGTTTGTTGTACTGTCTATTCGTTGTCGTTCTTGTGATTGGTGAATTCAGATCTTGCCTGCGCTTATTCCAGATCTGGGGCATTACGTTGGCTCTAATTTTATTGTTTTCATATCTCGAGACAGTTGTTTCACTTTTAAATTTGTCGTCCACACGACTCTTCTCACTTCATATGAAAACAGGCCAATGTTAAAATGGTTTTAGAGATAAAATATCAAAGATAACAGATTCCTAAAAATTATATTGGAGGAACATACTGTGCAGCATATTTTGGATGTGGTGGGCATATTTTTTCATTAAATTTAAAAAATCCGTGGAAGCTTTTCTTTTTTCATAAAGGTTTTCGATATTCTTTTCTTTCCTGCAAATAATTCAAACTTTTGTAAATCCGACATATAAGTAGATTTATCAAATTAATATGCATTGAAGAAAATGGTATTACATGCGTGCAACAATCGCACAATATAAATTACACAATTTTCGGTGTACGAGTACAGTGTGAAAGCAGATCTGCCCTTGTGAAGACATAAACATATATATTAACTAAAACACAAGAACAATAATTAATATATAATAAATCATATGCCATTACTTACAACTTCCACTATGCCTTCTATAAGTTCTTACACGTTTAACAAACAAGCCGCACAAGAAAATTGGCTGTTTTCCATAGCGTGCTCATTTCAATTTGAAAACAAAGTGGCAGTAACGGGAAGTTAGTTTCAACGAATGTCGTTTGACAGGTGAATTGGACGAATTGACCTATATCTTAAAAACCTTAAAGTATGCAAACACAGCAAAACAAGGATCGACTTTTCTGTCTGAACTCAGAAATCTTTTCCTATGTCCAGATGCTGCACCACTTCAAGACCTCACTATTACGCAAACAGGTAGGCGCATGAGCTGCGTTCGAGTTTGGCATAAGCCGCAAAAACGCTTTCCTGTATCTTTACGTCATTCGCCGTGCGTATAACTTCACTTAGTTCGGACTCAGGCTGCACGTAAGAGAAACACCTAGCTTTGGACCAAGTTTGGCAATCCTTGGGCCTAATAAGGCCCAAGTACTGCCAAACTTGTGCCCAATTAGCTTTTGCTCCAAGGCGTTAGTTTTGTCCAAAGTATGTTTGTTTGGGTTTTATGTTTCTTTTTTTGTTCGCCGCATAAATGTCAAAGTGCGAGACATAAGCCAAAACATTCCACGTATCAGTAACCCGCAAGGTAAAACCTCATTCTCGCACTCTTTGGCAATTTAGGCCAACGTTGCAAGATACGAAACCTAATTCTGGTATTTCGCCCGTGTAGCTGAGGCCCAAAGCAGCAAGGCAACAATCGAATCACCTGAACATAAAGCCGAATTTTTGCACTTCGAAAATCTAGTGCCAACATAGCCGGTCTCTTGCCAAGCCATATCATGTTATGCTATATACTCTGGCTTTCTGAGGCATTCAGGATTTCAAATTGCCCGAGAAAAACAGCATGTTGTCCCAAAGAGGCGTGCTATCTGAGGAGGCTTCGCCGAAAAATAGGTCAAAAATATTGAACCAAACTCATAAAAAATTGAAACTCTGATTCCGAAAATATATTATAAAGTAAAATTTACGATGTCGACATGCTTATAGACCGCTGCTTTAACAGACCATCACATTACGGAGAAAGCACATTCTATCCGCCTCTGCATCAGTTTCCACTTCTATTGCTAGCTATATCTAAAAATTTCGAGTATTGTAGGGAAAATATATTATTATAGCTTAAACGAGAAACGTACACTTTTTGCATAAAAAATAAAATAATAACTTTTTTGGAAATTTAAATTGTAAGAAATTTATTCATTCATTTTACATATCTCATTGCTTGCTTACATTAGTAGGGTAATCAATTAAGGACGTCATGTAAATATATTGATAATAATCACATTCGGGGTGTGTGAGTTTCTGGCAGCTATCGAAAGTCGTCCAAGATTGTTTTTTTCTTAGTGATGCATCCAGATAGCATGCCACCTTTATTAAATAGTTTCTAATTTAACGTGGCTTCTTTTGTTATTGTCTTATAATTCCAACCGAGGCTCTGATAATCTATTGAGAAATAAAATGTGTAATCCGCTTTTACCCACAAAAACTTCAGAGAGTCGTCTCAAAAAATGTTTACTTGGTACTCTAAAGCTTTAATATTAATATCGTTATAAAGAAATGTTGCCCCTTGTTTTGTTCAAGACATTTTTGTCACTTTTTCAGTTTAAAAGAGACAGCATTGGCGACAACCTTCGCCATGGGACCAGCGATGTTATTCAGCCGTAAAAACGTTTGTCCGAACCACGAACATAGTTCCGCAGTAATATATATATATATAGATATATAATCGCAGAAAACGGTTTTATATTTCTTCCGAAAAGCACTCACTCTTTATTGATCTTCAAGTATAAATAAATATATCTACGCCACCATCGTCATCCACTTTATATTTTTGAAAGGTAGCTTCTTGGATAACGTCTCAAGGGAGCGAGGTTTTGTGAAGAGCCTCCTTATATTTAATCCATAAGTGACTCACGGGTGCTCAGGGCTCTTGCACACTTTTCGTTCTACAAACTCTTGTCTGTGTTGTGTACCTTCTCCTTCTTGCTTACGCTTTCCTGGTATTTTTGATGTTTACTCTGTTTTGACACACCTGTATTTTTGAAAGCTCCCATGCTGTATAGAGTGGTCGGAAGAAGTGAAAATATATCGCCGCTTACTGCTTTTAAATTTGTATAGCTACTTTTCCCACTGCCTGCGGTTTCAACGTTCTTCGAGCAATGGATGTATCAATACGAAGTGTCGCACTTTAGAGAGGCTGTAAACCATTCCGCCATGCACTTCTGCCTTTTTATATCTTAGGCGTACTTAAGGAGATAGCTACGACGTTTCCATCATTGACCAGTATAATGAAGCATGTTTAACATTTCTCATAATCTGTTACATCGGGACTCTAGTATGCTAGCTTAGACCGAAAAGGCATATAAATGAAGAATATCAAGTGTAACGATAATACAA